>BOPN01005446.1:7500-40000 GCA_017312705.2 Penaeus japonicus
TCAAGCCATTAGAGAACAGCTCGTGATGAACAGATGAACACAAACAATGGTGTACGACTCAATTTTCAGGAGTTTTCTTTTAGAATCCTCGTGCTTGTATTACGACTACATCAAAACAAAATCAGTGCGCATTTCAAGAACACCTTGATATATATATATATATATATATATATATATATATATATATATATATATATATATATATATAAAGGTTATTTGTAACATCAGCATCTTTCATTTTCGAAAACTAACAATATTTTCAAATAATAAAGCATTACACACATAATTTATGGCGATACAAAGAATCTACTTTTATACTCGTCTCATAGGTCTATTTTCCGCCAGAAACAGGGGGTTTTGCCCACGGAAACAGCCCTTGTAGCTACTGCTGACTCTTTTGGGGGGAATAACATGCCAATTTTACGATGATGTATAATGAAAATATCAGTAATAAGTAAGAGTTTCAAGCTTTGGCGGTTTCTGAAATTAGCAATATGATAAGTGAGGGATTGCGAGTCATTCGGTACAAGTGAGTGAGTCTCAATCTACTTATAGTCGAAAAATAAGGTACAAGCCTTCGTTGTACCGACTGGAGCTGTAAGATTAGCAAATGGGTTTATATGAATATCATAATAGGCTACCTCATGGCTTTTGAAAACCGTTCTCGGACATTTTCAGGAAATTGTTATCACACATAATTGAATTCGATATTTTTTACCACTTTCATCACAACCGCATTTACAGTGTTGCCTAAATCATTCACATATCTTTATGTATCCTGCATTATTCTACTGTGGGGTGCAATTCAGCACACGGGTGGGGGGGGGGGGGGTAAAGGTGTTCCCCCCCTGCCTCCCCCTCCCTTGATCTGCCACTGATATCAATTTTATAACACATGTTATCTTCAAGAGCGATATTTACCTTCAAGTATTCAAGTCTCGAGTAGAAAATTAATATGAATTATAATCTTTAGTCTCTCTTAAGTGGTGTTTATTGATCGTAATTTGAGTTTACACTTTTCAATTGTTTTTGTTTTTCTTCTTGCATTACTAAAGCATCAGTTTCCGGAATACGCCCTTATTTATCGAGATTGTTGCTTTATCTTATCACGGAGTTATTTAAACGAGGCAGCAGGTTAATTCTCATTTTAGATATCATATCAAGAGTAATTCTCTCTTCAAGGAAACAACGGCATTTATTTTCATTTTGTAAAAGATAACTAGAATGATGCAACCTAAAACACTATGCAGTCCCAAATTTAAAAGCGTTTATTTCCTATATTTCTATATTTTCTTTAAGATCTTTTTGAGTATTCCCATTTTAGTGTATATTACGTATGTTTTTTTTGTTTTTTTTTGAAGAGGAGGGGGTTAAGCACGAAGTATTTTCCAAGAATATGATATTGTTATTTTTTATAACCAGAACAGGAATGCGGAGTTTGTCAATCTTCAAGGGGAAAAAATGAATTAGGAAAAAATTGTATCGTAAAAAATGGAAATATAGATATGTATTCTAGACCCTTTTCTTCCACAGGGAAAAAAGACCATACACCGATGAATTAGTTCGCAACGAATTTCAAATAGAAGGCTCTCTGAAATCGAATGCTTTTATTTTGCAACAGTTAAATTCTTGATTCCTGGTGAATGACGATCGCTGTGGCAGTACCTGAAGCTTCTTACCACAAGGAAACATTGCTGCGACTTGAAAGGAATGATTTTCAAGCATTTCCTAAAACTTCTACAAGAGGCAAAATCTGTGCCTCCACTAGCATGGCCTCGACTAGCCTTATCTTCTTCTCCTCTCTTCGAGCCCTCACTTTTACATCGCCCTCGTCCTTCTTCTACGTCTCTTCCTTTACCTTTTCCTCCTTCTCCCTCTCCTCCTCCTGCTACTTCCCCTTCTCCTAATCCTCCCATCCTTCTCTCCTCCTCATCACTCTCTTCCATTCCCCATAGAATCATGACAGGAGAGACGACAACCTCCCTCAGTCCGACAGCTTGCACCGGCCCAACCAAGGCGTCTCTGCTGCCGTTGCTGGACGATGCCTTCGCGCAGCTCAAAGTGCCTTCTTTCATCCACGTGAACCTGGATGCCGTGGCCCTAAATGTCGATATTCTCAAGGGTCTCTCTTCTCCTAAAACAGGCAAGTCGTAGATAGATAGATAGTGTGTGTGTGGGGGGGGGGAGTCGTAGACACAGTCTGTAATATAGGGAGATATGGTGATCTATATATATGTGAGCTATGAGGTCATAGATGGAGATGAAGACACAAGGTGATTCCAAAACAGACGGCTATTTAGAGAAATGACACATTTTCATTCAAACTGTACGTTCTATAAAATGTTACTTCTTTTCTCCCCCGTAGAAATTATGGGCGTTGTAAAGGGCGGTGCTTACGGCTCGGGTCTTTTGCCGGTGGTTGAAGTCCTCCTCGAGAAGGGCGTGAGGGAATTAGCCGTTGCCACAGTCGCCGAGGGGCTGTACCTGCGGAGGCACGGAATAAATGTCCCCATCACTGTTCTAGGTGAGTCTAGTCTTCGCTGTTAAAGTGGACTGTTAAGTTCTTTTCCTCAGAGAGAGAGAGAGAGAGAGAGAGAGAGAGAGAGAGAGAGAGAGAGAGAGAGAGAGAGAGAGAGAGAGAGAGAGAGAATGAGAAAGAGAATGACAGAAAGGGAGAAAGGGCGGGTGGGAGAGAGAGGGAGAGGGGGAGGGTGGGAGAGAGAAGGAGAAAGGGAGGGAGGGAAAGAGAGAGAGAGAGAGAGAGAGAGAGAGAGAGAGAGAGAGAGAGAGAGAGAATGAGAGAAAAGGAGAAAGGGGGGTGGGAGAGAGAGGAAGAGGGGGAGGGTGGGAGAAAGACAGAGAAGGAGTCAGAAAGAGAGAGAGAGGAGAGATGGAAATGAGAGAGATAGAGAGAGAGAGAGAGAGGAGAGATGGAAATGAGAGAGAGAGAGAGAGAGAGAGAGAGGAGAGATGGAGAGAGAGAGAGAGAGAGAGAGAGAGAGAGAGAGAGAGAGAGAGAGAGAGAGAGAGAGAGAGAGAGAGAGAGAGAGAGAGAGAGAGAGAGAGAGAGAGAGAGAGAGAGAGAGAGAGAGAGAGAGAGAGAGAGAGAGAGAGAGAAAGGGAGGGTGGGAGAAAGAGGGAGAGGGGGAGGGTGGGAAAGAGAGGGAGAGGGGGAGGATGGGAGAAAGAGAGAGAGAGGAGAGGTGGAAATGAGAGTGAGAGAGAGAGAGAGAAAGGAAGAAAGGGAGGGTGGGAGAAAGAGGGAGAGGGGGAGGGTGGGAGAGAGAGGGAGAGGGGGAGGGTGGGAGAAAGAGAGAGAGAGAGGAGAGGGGGAAGTGAGTGAGTGAGAGAGAGAGAGAGAGAGAGAGAGAGAGAGAGAGAGAGAGAGAGAGAGAGAGAGAGAGAGAAAGAGGGGGGGGGAGAAAAAGAGTGAGAGAGTGAGAGGGGGGAGAGAGAGGGTGGAAGAGTGAGAGAGAGTCTCAATAAGTCTATTCAGCGTGTTGTATCCATTTGATATGAACAAGAATGTTACTTAAACCATACCATCTGCAAAATCAATCAGATAATTATTATGGTTCTCCACCGATGGAACTTTTCAGTTCTAACTTTCTGTTCATCATTTCTTATATTTTTCTTTAACTCTTTCTCTTTATATTTCTTCAGGTAACTTGGTACCATGTGAAGTGAGCGACGTGACTCAGCACAACCTCATTCCGTCCCTCAGCTGGTCTCAAGCCCTGATGTCAGTTCCTCGAGAGTCTTTGGTTTATCCGGTGAGTAACAATTTTTGATACAACTGCATTGCAAAACAGTTGATATAGGTATGGTATTATTGTTAAAGAATTGATACGTGGCATGATGGCATATGGTAAACTGAATTATAAAAGACACACATATCAATATCAGAATTAGAATAAAGAACGCATATCATTTATCAACAAAAGATACCGAAAATTCAAACACCAAAAAACAAAAGTTAATAACATTACATTTACAAATTGGGCCACATATCTCGATCAAATACCATAACCTCAACCACAACAAAATGCCCAAACATGAATACCTAAGTGAAAATAAACATCACATTTACAAAACTGTATCTCAGACTTCGACCAGATCAACCTAACCTACAAAAAAAAAAATCAAATACCCAAAACAAAACAAGGCAAAATACTCACCAATAAAGTCCACCCCGACCCACCACCACAACAAACAAAATTACACGATATTCGTTCTAACACCACCAACACTCCCTCAGGATGGTTCGAGACTCAAAGTGGCCATCAACATCGACACGGGAATGTCTCGTTATGGCGTCCAACCCGAAGACCTCCCTGCCTTGGTCCAAGATCTGGACGACCTCGAAGTCACCATTTTGTCGATGTACACACACTTCCAGTCCGCCATTACGGAGAGGGAGAAGAACCAAAAACAGTTGGATCTCTTCCTCAGCGCCTCGGAACCTTACAAGTAAGTTCATTATCTTTTTTAGTTTCGTTTTATTCAAATAGTTTTGTAACTGATATGATTATTTTTTACGATAGTCATTCTTATTCTTGTTGTTATTAATGATCATAAAAATTTCAGTAATCGTAATAATAATGATAATAATGTCATTTATATCTCCATGATCATGATTTTCATTAGGCTGATCATTATCAGTGTTCCTATTATGATTATCATTAATAATTATTACATTTTTTCCATGTCTTGGTGGGTGGCTGATTATATAGGCTATTACTAGGATTTCAATACGACAATCAACAGTATACGCATACAGTGCTGGTAAAATTTGTGTCAGACACCTTAAAATTACAAAGCGTATGATGGAAAAATTCATTGTGCTTTGTCATATTTAAAAACGAAATGACTGACCAGTACCGTACATTCTGTACATGAAATCAGTCTGTACATTCTGTACATGAAAAGTACTGACAAAGCCATGCAGAAGATAGCACCGGCCAAAGTTAGTCCTAAGCTACACATTTTTATACTGACTGAATACTCTACCGTTTTTATATACATACAGTGTCGTTGTGTTCATATCAAATATCTTATATCAGGTGCCGTGGCATTACTCGACACGTGGCTGCTACTACAGGTTGTGTTCAGGGGCTTGGAACTGACCTGGACTTCATAAGACCTGGCGGAGCTATCACAGGTTTATGTTCAGGTTAGTGCAGACATTCTAAAGTTATCAACTCATTAACTTCGACAGGCCAGACATAATATAAGTACACCATATGCGGGCCAGATAACGTAATTAGTATAAGATAAAAGGATCTATTTATAGATTGTTTTAAACAATGACTTTACGTAAAAGATTCATAAGAGAAGTACCATGTGTCCAAAGGAGACGAACGTTCGTCTCTCCTTTCTCTAGCATTTAGTCTTTTCTCACACGCCCTGTTCTCTATATCGCGCAATATCATCCTACATTCACCCATAAATGCGTGATTGGTAAAAGCTCATTCTTCTCCTCAGGTAGCGACAAAGAAGGGACGAATCAATTTGCAAAGAAGAGATTTCAGCCGGCGTTCTCCGTGATAGCTAGGCCTACCTTCTATAAGCTCCTGGGGGCGGGAAGACACGTCGGTTACGACGGAACGTACACAACCTCTGAAGACGAGTGGATTGCCAACTTTAGTACTGGATGGTCTGATGGCTTGAGTCGACGTCTCAGTAATGGCGTCGGAGCGGTTAGGCGGATTAGCACAGGTTTGTAAAACACAGTCGAGGGAGACAAAGACGTAAACCGATTCTGTTTTTTTAATATTATAGTTCTTGTTCGAGATATGGTCCTGTCAATTACCATTAACTTTTATTCCTCCATTAAAACAAGATCTCTTTTTATTCCCACCAGGCGAACGTTGTCCCATAGTGGGTCGAGTATCCATGGATTCCATTACCGTCCGCCTCCCTGAGCAACCTTTACCTGACGAGGTGTTCCAGGTGCTCACCGACGACTATGACGAAGTGACCTCAGCCGTAGGAATGGCAAGGAACCTTGGCGGCGCCACCTACGAGATTCCTGGCAATTGGTCCACGCGGCTGCCTCGCCTCTACACACGCAACGGAAAGATCGTCAAGATTTATCTGAGCCTCCAATACACATGTTGAGCAGTTTTCGGGAGTGAGAACTTTATGATGATGTTAATGGTGGTTAATAATAATTGTAAACTAATTGCACCATATTATTCGGAAGCACAGCTAGTCATGTAAGGACGAGGATGGGTGGTTTAGAAAAAAATCCAAAGTTTGTTTTGAAGGGCGTTGCAATTCCTTCAGGCGGGCTTGTGTCGTAAAAAAAGTCCTATGTATACAATGCGAATCCCTATGAATTCCCCCACCTTGATTTGTGAGGAAAGTTGGGGGTCAGGAATCCCATTCCCCACGTATCCACGCCATTAGTGCTGATGAAAGTGTGATGTTAATATTATTAGCGTTAATGCATAGCAGTTATAACAGTAATTAAATGTTAAGATGATGCTCATGGCAGAAAATGTATTTATTTTTTTATGTTTGAAGGAAAGTTTATGAAAGGATAATGATAACTAAAACAGCAGAAGAAAATGCAAAAAAACTTAAGTGTTAATACGCCCTCCCTGATTTTTTAAATGACCTTTTCTTTAGCATTGTTGTTTCCCGTTTTGATATTCGCAACTCAAAATCGTTTCCACTTTATTTTCCGTATTAGGTTCAGTCTATTACAATAGATACTATTACTCCAGTCTTCTACAATATATGCTATGAGCTTACTCCAATGTTTCAAAAACCGATGTACAAATTCGTCAGTCACTTATTTTTATGAATATAGCGTATAGATTTAAATACTGAAATAAGGTTGAAATCATTTTGAGATTTATTTCTTAACGCTTTATCATTTGATGATTAAAGCCTTAAGATTCTGTAAGATTTATTAGTATGTAAAAGTCTAATGCAACAGGGTAACAAAATGAAGGCTAGGAAAAATAATTTCCATATATTTTGTCCAACCCTTTCTCTCTATCTATCTATCTATCTATCTGTCTCTGTCTCTGAGACAGAGACAGAGAGAGAGAGACTATTATTGCACATAATATTTATAATCACTGCCCTTTTACAAAAAAGTCTCTCTCTCTCTCTCTCTCTCTCTCTCTCTCTCTCTCTCTCTCTCTCTCTCTCTCTCTCTCTCTCTCTCTCTCTCTCTCTCTCTCTCTCTCTCTCTTTGTATATGCACGCACACACACATATATGTGTATATATATATATATATATATATATATATATATATATATATATATATATATATATATATATATATATATACATATATATATACGCGCATATATGTGTTTCTATATTTCCTTATATTTTGTTTCTTAGTCTATTTATGTGTATATATTTATTCACCTATTTGTCTCCGCTTCTCAGCCTGTGAAACTGGAAGCAGTTTGATAAAGGCCGTGGAATCGTGCAATTTTTAGTTATATTTATGTGAGCTACTGAAATTATGATATATATATATATATATATATATATATATATATATATATATATATGTATATATATATGTATATATATATGTATATGTATGTATATCTATATATATATATCTATATATATCTATATCTATATATATATATATACATATATATACGTAAATTATATATGTATAAATATGTGTATGGTTGTACATTTATACCTAAGACATTGATATTAATTTGCAAATGTATATTTATCTAGGAATACTTATATCCAAAATGTAAATTTTGCGTTTTATATTGTTTAAAAGAGAGATATCAACTCATTGAATAATAGCTAACCTAACTTACCATCACCAGGTTTTACTTCTTCGTTAAACTTCTTAGTCTATTTATACCAATGAGAACAATATCAATTTCATACAAGTAGGACGTTGATAGTTCTGGTCAGACGAGATCCACTGGCTATGCCTCTCAGTTTCATAAGCCTTTTGATATTATAGATATTAATATATTCAGTGTTAGTCATTTAAGATTGCCTTTTTTTCAGAATGTATTCTCTCACATTGGAACACAATACCATTTATTCAAAATGGCCGGCGACGATACTCAAGGCTTCAATATCTTTTATATTCATTTTTTTTCAAGCCTTTTGGGATCGAGGTGTCCAATAGGTTTCCAAAATTAAAATACAATATACTATTACCCTAATTATCACTTGTGAAATAGTGTATTGGTCACATTTTAAACATGGAAACTTATAGCTTGAAAATCATAACAGAAATTCAATGTATTGTGATATAAAATTCATAGATTTAATTTGAGGTCCACTAACATTGAAAAATTCATGATTTCAAATGTCCACTCACGGAAATAACGTCATTTTTTTTCGGTATGTGGATCATCATATGAATACAAGTGCTAGGTAATGAGTAGTGAAACATGTTCCTAATTATATTCAGTTTTATTGAGACATAATGCTAAGCAGAAATATTTCCAACCATTTCGCATGGGCTTTGATTTCCAGTAGAGATGCAATGCCAATGTGAGGGCGTAGTTTCATTCTTACATTTAGTAGATATGTGGTTCCCTGATGACCTGAATTGCATAAATACGTGTTTCGGTTCATTCAACGAGTTACTTCTCTGAAGATCCTAGTCAGGCATGCACGATGATAAACAGCACTATGTCACCAGCATCTTTTTGAGCCAATAAAGAATTGCCACCAATCTATGCACATTCTTTTTTTTCTCCTTATCCAAGCCAAGGGTGATAGCCCTTAATGGTTCCTTCCTGATGCCCATTTCACCACAGAAGAACCATGACCTGAGCCACAACTACCAATACCATCGCAACCAATGTTAACCACAATTATAAAATCACAAATCACATGCTTCCTGCAGTTCCTGAATGGTATCTGTAACTTCCTAGTAACATTTCTATACTGACTTATGAAGCTTAGAAATCAAAAGTATATTTGATGGCGGTTGCTCGAATTGGAAAGAAAGACACAATACTAATGTTAATCGAGAAACGAACTTTTTGGAATATCATGAAATACATAAAAGGATGGATAACAAGCGGTCACAAAAGTAAGAAAAAATGGAATTTTAGATTTACATATCTCACTCCCAATTGTCATGGTAAGATGAAAACTACTCTTAGACTCAAACTTTTCTAACTGAATCCCTTGACTCCAAAGTTATAATTTCACACTATTTTTTTCATAGGTGTAAAAGAATCAGTGCTACGG
Source organism: Penaeus japonicus (assembly GCA_017312705.2). Classification (NCBI taxonomy): domain Eukaryota; kingdom Metazoa; phylum Arthropoda; class Malacostraca; order Decapoda; family Penaeidae; genus Penaeus; species Penaeus japonicus. The sequence goes on from BOPN01005446.1 coordinate 16,717, forward strand.
GTTGTAGTGCCCTCTTTCCCGGGAATGGGTATTTCTCTTTTATATCCCAAAATCTAGGGTTAAAAGTATGGGCATTAATCAATTGGGTATTTGTTATCAGGATAACCTCTTTTAACATAAAAAATAACTTGGTAACGTGACGTGTTAAAGGTTATCCGTTTACACCTGCAGTTTTAATTAATGTGAAGAGGAATTATAATGAAACTAGGCTAATCATGCCTTAAACTGTATATTAAATCACATAATAACTCGACACATACAAAAATAACTTCTTATACATATCTTTCATAGCAATCACTCTGACACTCTCTGAAGATTTCTGTCTTCATTCTTCTTTCTTCTTCGTTGAGAGTCGGTCGTGACGTGTTAGTCTTGAGCAATCATGACCTGAGCATCTGGACTGGAGTTCCGGCCTAAAACTCAGCCTTTGAACTCAGTCTCCAAACTCAGCCTTAGGACTTAGTCTTCAACTCAGTCTTTGAAATCCGCCTTTGAACTCCGCCTTTGAACCCGCTCCTGAGAATTAACTTAACTTTAGGAACGTGTAACAGAGATTAATCAACAATCTCACTAAAATCTGTGAGACATAACATCGATTTTTTTTTCATTAAATTTACCATAGTCACAGGTTCAAAGATTGATAATAATCTATCACTATAAGTTTACAAAAGTTTTACATACCAAGTTAAATCTAAGTTTCACTGTTGATATAAAACTTTTACAATAAATCTATTACTTATAATTACTAACAGTAACATTATAATACGTAATTTAAGTACTATTTTATCAATGTTTTATTATAATAATTTGTGGTTTCCCATTAATGGCATGACAGAAATGAGTGCACTTACTTATACCGGGTTTAATTAGGTAGACGTGTCATGAGGTGACGTCACCCTCATGGCGCTGAAAATGGTGCCTGAGGCAAAAGGCGAGGCAAAATTTACGAGTATAACCCTATTTATCATTTGATTTGTTCTTTATGGCAAATGTCATTATTATCTCTATATATTAATTGAATTATTCGCTCTGTTAAAATGCACTACTCTCACCTCGAAGGAAGGACAGCTAGAGCTCCCTGCTCGTGTTCCCCTCGGCTCGCCTTATGTCACCTCGCTCTGGGCGTAACCAGGTCTGTGCGGTCGCCCCTCACTTGACCACAATGGTCCCTTTGTTTGACGTCATTCATGACACGTCACCATTTTTACACAGAATGTTGGCTCTATTCTCTAAATTTCGTAATGTTATCAATGCCCTAAAATATCTTATCCAGCATCATGCAATTGGCGCTCTCACATTTCATTAGTTAACGATCGGCTTTCAAATATACCGCTACTGTTAACCATTTTTCACATCTTATGACAGCACGTTTTCTGTTATACCGAAATGGGTAACCTCAGTAGATTACAATTTTCCGTTTTTCTTATAATAATCCTTATTTTACACTACTGCAGAACCTTTGTACAATTTACAAAAGGCTATCTAAACTAAGTAATACATAATATTAATTCACAAAGATACTCCTGATTAGATTATGCGGGAGAGTCTCACATGAAATAAATGATACATAGTATTACTTACATATAGTGACAATATCCTCGGTTGCACATAGTGGAAAAACACCAATTTCAATTTCTTAGACGGATTTCGGTCATTAATCCTTTCCATAACATCCCGGTCACTACAGGGTCTGGTTTACTGTCGACGGTAATTTTGTAAAAGACGAAGATAAAACCTTTGCTTAACTAGATGCTACAAAGAAAGCGTAGCAAAAGAACATAGTTGGTGCAATTCCAACCATCAAATTGACGAAAAGTAGTTATGTGAAGAAAATGAATGAAAGAATGTAAAAAGATGAAGGTCGTTTGGCCTTTTGCTGAACAGCCGTTGGTCGAAGAGCACTGGCGGTTCGGGGGAATCATGAAGTAAATTAATATAGGGAATAGGGCACGAGGTCTATATCAATCCAACAACAGGGAAGAAACTCTTTCATCTACATATCATATTCCTATTGAAATAAATAGCCTTTTTGATCAATTTAAACTGAAATCACACTGTATTTTCATACCATACTGCGTTTTAGCCACATCTATCTTAATTTTCTATATTAATACATTTTTACCACACTTTACATGAATGAAATAGACTTTTCATCTTATCCAACCCAAATGTTTAATTACCTTATAAAGGATCTTTCCATTACATTAAGAGAGATTTTTATTAAGGAACACGCGACAGTCAAATGTAAGAACCATAACACATGCCGATTACTATTTTATCATCATTAATAAATGGCTAAGTTCTATAAGATCCGATTCGTTATTTCCATTTTTTTTCCAGCGTATGGCGCATTCGTAAACTTCCACTTATACTGCAATATTCCCAAGTAAAATTAATTGAAAAATAATCTCCTAGCGACTTTTACTAAAATAACCGGAATAGTTAAGTGGTTAAGTCAAGGCAGTGGTGAAGCTAATGCACAGATAATTGAAAAGTGAGATGGGTCTTGTTCTCTTTAATCAAAATGACTAAACTCCCTTAGGTTAAATTTGGAAAATACTAACGGTCCAGTTTCAGGGCTGCTTGCTGTTAGCGTTGTTCGCTTATTTACTTTATCTTTTTTGGAATATCATTGATAAGAGCTGAACTGAACGAGGGATACAGAGGACAGAAGTTACGGTAGGTTGACGAGCGTGAACGTTATCAAAAGAAAACGAACGAGCGAGCGACCATGTGCAGTAGGGTATTTCAATAATTGCAACTTTTGAAATATCATTGTGACTGTACAAAAATAGGCTCCATATATCATAAAAATGAAATGTGAAAAAAATCAGCTTGATCTGATAACGTTTAGGGGTTGCACTTTTCAATTTAATATATTACGCATTTCCGCGGAATTGGGGCCGCGCAGCGGACGAGGTCCACGCACTTCGAACTTCCTCGCTAACGTTAAGTGATGATAGTTCCCTTCCGAATCGTAATCAAATTTGTGTCTTTAGGTGCAGGAAGTTCCTCGCTGACCTTGGGAACCTAAATATTGCATGCAACAAATTTCTCACAGACCTTAAGCACTTAAATACCGCATATAGCAAGTTCCTCAATGACCTTAGGTCGGAAGTCTTTCAATACTTCTAGTTCCTCACTGAACCCAATGGCCTGTAAGGTAATGCCGTGTTTCTTCAATAAGCATATAAACGTTAGTTAATTAATAACATTATTATACATTCCAACAAGCTTCTGTTGTGTTGCTACTTGTTTGTGATATATTGGCACGATATAATTCGCTGAAAGTGTTTGATTGAAATTCAAACTTTTCTGGACGACAAATTGCTTTGAAACTTGTGACTAAATTGAAGAATTATATCAGAAATTTGGACTGAAGACTATTACTAAACTAAAGGCCATCACAAAAGTACTTAACATAAAGAAAGTATATTATTATACACAGGAGGAGAATTTGAAAGCTTATTGGTACTGAAATCATATCTTTTAAAGGCAAAAGACAACCGAGAGAGTGCTACAAGAAGACATCGAATGGTATGAAGCAAAAGCTAACCTATTTATCATTTGATTTGTTCTTTATGGCAAATATCATTATTATCTCTATATATTAATTGAATTATTCGCTCTGTTAAAATGCACTACTCTCACCTCGAAGGAAGGACAGCTAGAGCTCCCTGCTCGTGTTCCCCTCGGCTCGTCGTATGTCACCTCGCTCTGGGCGTAACCAGGTCTCTGCGGTCGCCCCTCACTTGACCACAATGGTCCCTTTGTGTGACGTCATTCATGACACGTCACCATTTTTACACAGAATGTTGGTTCTATTCTCTAAATTTCGTAATGTAATCAATGCCCTAAAATACCTCATCCAGCACCATGCAATTGGCGCTCTCACATTTCATTAGTTAACTATCGGCTTTCAAATATACCGCTACTGGTACTCATTTTTCACATCGTATGACAGCACGTTTTCTGTTATACCGAAATGGGTAACCTCAGTAGATTACAATTTTCCGTTTTTCTTATAATAATCCTTATTTTACACTACTACAGAACCTTTGTACAATTTACAAAAGGCTATCTAAACTAAGTAATACACAATATTAATTCACAAAGATACTCCTGATTAGATTATGCGGGAGAGTCTCACATGAAATAAATGATACATAGTATTACTTACATATAGTGACAATATCCTCGGTTGCACATAGTGGAAAAAACACACCAATTTCAATTTCTTAGACGGATTTCGGTCATCAATCCTCTCCATAACACCCCAGTCACTACAGGGTCTGGTTTACTGTCGACGGTAATTTTGTAAAAGACGAAGATAAAACCTTTGCTTACCTAGATGCTACAAAGAAAAGCGTTGCAAAAGAACATAGTTGGTGCAATTCCAACCATCAAATTGACGAAAAGTAGTTATGTGAAGAAAATGAATGAAAGAATGTAAAAAGATAAAGGCCGTTTGGCCTTTTGCTGAACAGCCGTTGGTCGAAGATCACTTGCGGTTCGGGGGAATCATCAAGTAAATTAATATAGGGAACAGGGCCCGAGGTCTATATCAATCCAAAAACAACAGGGAAGAAACTCTTTCATTTATATATCACATTCCTATTGAAATAAATAGCCTTTTTGATCAATTTAAACTGGAATCACACTGTATTTTCATACCATACTGCGTTTAGCCACATTAAACTGCGTTTTAGCTACATCTATCTTAATTTTCTATCTTAATACATTTTTACCACACTATACCTTTTCATCTTATCCAACCCAAATGTTTAATTACCTTATGCCTGGATCTTTCCATTACATTGGAGATATTTTTATTAAGGAACAGGCGACAGTCAAATCTAAGAACCATAACACTTATGCCGATTAGTATTTTATCATCATTAAATGGCTAAGTTCTATAAGATCCGATTCGTTATTTCCATTTTTTCCAGCGTATGGCGCATTCGTAAACTTCCACTTATACTGCAATATTACCAAGTAAAATTAAATGAAAAATAATCTCCTAGCGACTTTTACTAAAATAACCGGAATAGTTAAGTGGTTAAGTCAAGGCAGTGGTGAAGTTAATGCGCAGATAATTGAAAAGTGAGATGGGTCTTGTTCTCTTTAATCAAAATGTCTTAACTCCCGTAAGTTAAATTTGGAAAATACTAACGGTCCAGGTTCAGGGCTGCTTGCTGTTAGCGTTGTTCGCTTATTTACTTTATCTTTTTTGGAATATCATTGATAAGAGCTGAACTGAACGAGGGATAAGGAGGACAGAGGTTACGGTAGGTTGACGACCGTCAACGAGTTACCAAAAGAACACAAACGAGCGAGCGACCATGTGCAGCCGTTTTGAATCAGCTGTTTGAGCGCCACATTGTCCCTTTTGAGCGGCCGACACTAGTCATGTTTTGGTGTATGGTTATGCTGATCTATTTATCTTGCCGAGTCTTTTTTATATTGGTTAGGTATATTAGCTATTGACTTTGATAGATATATTCATCATTAATACTAACTTATATAAATCGTAGAGTAATACTGACTACAATGGTCCGAATTGGAATTTCTGAGCTTTACACTTCATATTCAAAATGTTTCCATTTGTTAATCTGTTCCTATGGTTTAATAATATGATGCACTCATACTCTGGTGTTGCTTTAGATTCCAGAGCGACAGTAACGTACACAGACTTTCAGAAGGCTGCCAGGCTCAGTTTAAAAAGACACTTCCCTAACAATGCGTGTCCACACAGTATATTAGGGAGACTCCGCTATACGGATGATATACGTACTCTCATTTGGTCGATATAAATTCAGGACTGCATTCTTGAAATATGCATAAGAAACTAACATTTCGAATTGTGTAAAAAGAAAGAAAAAACACAAACACTATCCACGATTATTCGAATTAGCTACTTTTATTCTTTACTTTGTCAAGAATATAATTAGGAAAAAAAATCATCTAGAATTGTATAATCATTCAATAGAAAAACATAACTCAGAATACCTCAGATCATGACCCAGTGCCTTTTTAGCATACATGTCTCCAAATTTCCTTTACCACCACTTTTCGAAACTGGAAGCATGAATTCCGGAACTAAAATCAAAACTACTATTAATGAACCTTCAACCCCAGTAAGAAACATGACCTAAATACTCTCATGTTTAGTAATGATATTTATTTCTTGAGGATCCTTGAAGGAAGGAATGGATCCATCGTTCTACCAGAGTGCCCAGGATGCCGACAAAATCATAGCCCGCCAGTTCCGCCAAAAGATGAGGAACGCTGCATTTGACCCTCCGATGCCACAGAAACAAAAGCTAGAATGTCTATGTCGTAAAGAAAGTAAATCCATACCTCACCAGCCACTCGAATGGTAAGATTAAAAAGAGGTTAATCCGGTAACTGATTATACTAGTAGATGAAGTTTATAAGATAGCTCAACACGGAACTGTTCAAATAAGATTCCTGGATATCCTTACTGCATAAAACAAAAGGCTTAATTACCCCTGCACTGATGAAAAAAGAGCCTTTTATCAGAATAATTATTTGCATGAACTACTATGAATATGGTCATGTGAAAGGAAATTACATTGAAAAGACTAGAAAACGTGAGGATCTGTGAAATGAGATGGTACACGTTTCTCCAGATGACATTTATGACAGGCAGCGGTACCAAATAACCAAACTACCGAGAAACATTAACCGAGACATGTGCCCTTACCGAAGACGTCTACAGGTTACAGAACAGGTGTCGTCTTTGGATGCTTTAAAGTCTTGTCAGTGCGAATTGAAGAATTTTACTTTTGTTCTTAGTACGCTTTCTAAAGAATTTTCCTCAAATATTCAATATCTGGCCTTTTCACATTTTCGCTTTCATTTTAGGGAGTGGCTGCTATAAAGGCAATCATCTTATCCAGTGTATTTTGTGTTTGGGCTGGTGTGGGTGACGTGCTTGAGGTTAATTCAATTATAAGTAGTCTTACATTAGGATCTGCAATACTTTATCAAAGTCATGGCATTACTTATACCTTAATTACGTCTGAATCAGCCTTAGATTCATGATCAAAATTGTGTCATATCAACAGCTGTTATTGGCAGGTTCAGATGTGAAATGAAGACTGATCCATGCTGGTTTCTTTGTCGGTCTGAGGTCAATGCTTGTAAATATTAAATCTGTCTCTTAATTTTGGAATAACTTGAGTGCTTTGTTTTGCTCAATGTTTATGAGGAAAAGGTAAAATGTATTTGTATTGGTGATATCCATAATGCACCTGGCATTTCATCCTAATGTTGCCCAAATTAAATTAACATTGTTATACGAGTCTTCCTTTGGAGTTATCATACTGCCTTTACGTTAATACTATACTCCACACAACACACACCACACTTGGACTAATTATTTTGGCATGTTGTACTAAATCTAATTAATGTAACCAGTGGCGGATCCAGGAGAGACATCTTTTGAGTGATAGTTTCCGTTCCACAGCCGAGTAATACCATATATAAGTATACTTGAATTATTTAAGTATCTATATAATAAGATTCTGCTAATTTTGGCAATGAAATGCAAGTTCAAATTATGTGTGCCTTTTAACAAATATGTATTTATATACCTTTACCCTTACTGAAACCATGAGAGCCTGGATTTCTCCCTACCTCTGAAATACTTAAAATCAGTAGGAGAGCTATCGCACTCTCCATAGACCACTCTCCTTCCCTTTGAAATATCCACGACCAAGTGTAAAATATGACACTGAATACTGATAGCATTATCTATCATTCAATAGGCTAATCCATGAGAGGGTCTTTAGCAAAGTTCAGTTAGATTAATTATTACTCAACAGGTTGATGTTGAATACGAATACTAAGCATAGGAGATAATGACTACTTGGTTCCTTTAACAATCAAGCATGAAGTCTCCTTTTTTTGTTTCAAAAGTTTTAAAATTGACAAAGCCGTCCTTTTCTAATTCAAAACCTCTACAGGTGTGGAAATAAAGATAAGAAGGTATACAATAATGACATATTTAAAAACTTATGCTAGATAAATTAGAGAATAAAAGGATAAACATATCTATTTTCACTAAAAACTGCTTTGCTTCCTGATTGAGCACCTCTCTTCCGTCTTTACTTCCATCATATTCCCACTGAGTTTCAAAGCCCATTATTTTTATTATTTATTATTCTTTTTACACACAGAAGGCTTTTGAAAGTGCTTAGTCACCAGGAATCTGTTACTAGACTTACTTGACAACAGCTACATACCACTTTCCTTGAATGTTTTGGGAAGAAAATACTCCTGTCACAGACTCGTACTAACTAAGCATTTGTGAAACACTTGTGTTTGAAAAAACATGCATAAAGTAAAACCAATTATGAATAATTCCATTGTTATAAACACATTAACTTTTCTTCCATTATTTTTCTCACATGAAAAAAAAAAAAAAAAAAAATACAAGAAGAATGCAATAAATCTCCTCTGCATCTGAATTTGAAATAATAATTAGTTCCTTGAAAAATGGACACATTATTAACGCCTCTCAAACCATCCCACACAAAAAGAAGTAATAGGTATCTTCTTTCTTCTTCTTTAGGCTCTTGACACAACATTCTTAGTAAATGGGACATGATCATAAGAACTGTTCAAGATCTTGAAGGTTGTAAAATTTTCTATATTCTTATCTTTTTGACATAAAATGATTCAAAACGATAATAAAAATAAAAAGGTAAAATGAAAATATTTTTTCCTTTATTTCAATCATTATGTCAATAATGCATACCTTGCATTACACAATTTATGACACTTTATTGATAGTGCGAGTTCAAGTTCTTTCCTTATTACAGAATTTACGTTTAAACAGTCACTATTAGAATAATTTGAGACCAGTAGAATTTTCTGTTTTAATATTGTTAACCAAAGCAATCTTAACACTCTCTGGACGGGTGGTACAGTACTGTACCGCACATTCAAAAGCCCAGTGGCCGGGCGGCACAGTATTGTGCCAGCCATTTAATTGATTTAGGCCTAAGTGCTCGAAAGCCCCGGCATTGTGACATTCAAGGCTGGAATGCCCCTGTCGTGAGTGGGTTAACATTTCACTTCTTAGTAGAAAAAAAAAATTGCTGTAAGACAGAGCCAGGACTTTGGTTGCATTTTTTATTCATTTCTTTATTTTTGAGCTTTTGAATATATTCTTACACTCAAGATGACATTCTATTGTATTTTATTCCTACATAACAATCCTAATTTTCTTCTTATATTGACTTTTAAAAGCCACAGTGATTATAGTCATGATGTGAAAAAAATAATAATGGTTTCCAACATGAATAGAGAAATAAAAGCCAAAACATTTCCTTTAAAAAAACTTTGTTTTTTTTTATAAACAAATCTAAAAAAAAGGAAACTAAAAAAAAAAAAAAAAAAAAAAGATATGGTATATAAATCAAAGTAAATCTTCAGATTCTATAAAAAATATAAGGTGAGTATTCCTATCACCTGCCAAAAATACAGATGTACAAATGATATCAAAATAAAGAACATTCATTTGGATATGTTCATTCCATTACAAAATCTGATACCTGTCATCTCCCTGTTTTCTTTCCTTTTAAAAAATATTGTTTCTCTACTCCTTCCCAAATAACTTAATTTTCTTTCTTACACTTCCATGAACTAAGAACTTTGCCCCTATCTCATACTGGAATGCATAGAAGGGAAAAGCGAACACCAACATATATTTTATTCTATACTTATTAAAACTAACACACAAACAAACAAAAAATATACTAAATGAACAGAGAAAGCATTAACTTTCTACTTGACTGACCATTTCAAACAGTACCACTCTTTACGTAGTGCCGTATTTTGTTACATAGTCCACTAATTCCAACATAGTCATAGTCTGATGTTTTTTATTGATTTTCTTTTTTTTCTTTTACTAAAACTGTCACATCCAACCCACATCTATTCATCAACTACAGTAATGATCTGTAAAGATATATACCGTCATTTGTACAAAATATCTGTAGGAAATTGTGTAACCTAAACAGAAATTCTATGATGTCTAAATGATGAAGAATATACATATATGAACAAATATCTAGTTTACTTGGCTCAATGCATACACATTTGTTTTATGCATATATCAAGGTTTGCTTTCATCTATCCAATGTTTACTTAAATTTAATAATAAATCAATGTGCTTACAGTTTATAATATTCTTTGTCTAAATTATATGCATTTCAGTTCAAAGTATTTTCTTATGAATTAAATGCAGATTATTTCCAAGGTTGTTTTGTCTTTTGTTTTTCAATTATGTTACAATAATTTCCAAAGTCTTCAGATCTCTCACTTTCAACTACATTTAAATATTATTAGGCACAAGGATTAGTGTCACAATGAGCCAGTTTATAAGAATGAAGGTCAAACACCTTACCTTCAAATGTACACCACCTTTCACAATATAAATAAAGCAGAAATAAATAAGAGTTATGTCTTTATGCTGTCAAGAAACTTTCAGGCAATGACTTTCACTTTCATTCACTAGCACTAAAAACTTGTATCTTTGAGAGAAGTCACTTGACATTAACAATATATCAATCTTTCTGTGATCTTCCCTGTGGTAGACAGGATGATTAATCTTTCATGTCAAAAAAAGATATAAAAAAAAATCTTGTTCAACCAGGACCTTTTTTCATTCAATTTTGTGACAGAAATTACACAAAGCAAAAATGGCGTCCTGTTAAAATGAGCATTAATGTTTTGATTACTACTGTTTTATTACAGGTTTCTCTGAATTGGAGGATGACACTTATCTTATAGTAAGTTTTCCGACTATCTGTGTTACATGTTTTGGGGGAAGCATAAGCAGGCAGTTTTATGATCCAGTGTAAGGACTAACAGTCATTTCTATACACTAAGCTGCCCACATCTGAGCAAGTGTTTTGTTGTTTTTTTACAAATCATATACAAACTACAGGCACTAAACCCTTAGGATCCAAAAAAATATCATAGGAACACCTATCACGAATTGATAATGTATTTACATTATATATATGGGACTAAGCAATTAAACTGCTGATGCATTATGTACTTCGATCTGATTCAATCTGAACACATACATGAGAATCTGCAGTTATTAGTTTGTCTTGAGAGACCTTCCTCTGTGTATGTCAAATAAGTTTGACTAGAGCAATCTGGGAAGCAGTTTTACATACGTATTTGGTTAGATCGGTGTAGATATCTTTTTGCTCAACTAAAAGTGCTAAGGGATTCTGTGTCCAAGTGAATGAGTTATATACAGGTATGTGACTATGTACTATGGCTTGCAAACAACACGTCATGAAAGGATCATGTGAAGTTTTAAACCACAGTGATTATTGTCATACACAACTCAGGATACAAAATGATATTAGCACCATGTAATAAAAAAAATAAAAAATAAAAAATGCAATATGTGCATCAAATTTTACAATCTATGCAAGCCTTTACATATTTTAACTTAGTGAAAGCTAATGCCAATTATATTTTATTACTAACTCCTGGAAAATCATGTCAAAAGAGGGAAAAAAAAGCTTAATATAAGCTACCTAAATTAACATGCCATCTCTAGATTTACAGTATTACAATCTTGTTTAACAAATCAAAGAAATGATAAAAATAACAGTAACATAAATAAAAGCAAAAAAAGAAAAACAGTAACCACAATAAAAATACTACTCATCCTTTTAAACAGATCCCAATAGAGGCAATCAGAATAATTCAAGTAATAAAGAGAGTGCAAATAAGCAACAATGCTACAGACAATAGCACTATGAAAAAAAAAAAAAAAAAAAAATTATATTTCATCATCATATGTCCATTCAAAGGACAACCTCCACTCCTCCGACTTGTACAATAATCTACAAAATGCGATGAAAAGTAGTGAAACTCTTAGAATTAAATGATTAATGTAGTGTGGGGTCCAAACTAATGCTTATGATTTAGCATGCATGTGATTATATATATTAAAGTGTTGTGTAGTTTTACAATTTATTTCAATACTGTCAGTTGCATTCTGTAAATGATTGGACAAATCATTGGTTTAACCAAAAAAATTAGCTATAAATTATTAAGAAAAGGACAAATATATTATAACTTTAACCCTAGGAAGCCATTTTTACTAAAGAACAAAATACTAAAAAATAATAATAATAATTAAATAATGATAATAATGATACAAATAATGATAACAATAATAGTAATAGTAAAAGTAATAGTAATAATAATAATAATAATAATAATAATAATAATAATAATGATAATTAAAAAACAAAATACAAAAACATAATGATAAAAAGATAACCAAAGTGTATCTTGAAAGAAACAGACAGTAAAAAAAGGTCAAAACCTACAAATATATCAAATTTTTACATCGGTGAGAACAGAAAAAAATGAAATTCCCCATAATTCACTCACCAAATTTTCACAATGAACATTAATAATTTTCACAAAAATTTATTTGCATCTCTGAAGAACTGGGAACTAACGAGAATCCAAAGATAAAAATACAAGGCAGTAGAAGAGATACAAGCAAAAAAAATAAAAAATAAAAAAATAAAAATAAAGGAAGATGTATGATCATATTTAAGAAAAAAAAAGAAAAGAAAGAAAGAAAAAAAAAGACTAAATCAAATTCTTTCAAGATACAATTAAGTTACCTTCTACTTTGTGACATCAGTGGTACAGGGAAACAAGTCAGATCACACAATGGCTGTGTGACAAAGCCTTACATCACCAGGCCAAGTATACAGACACCCAACAGTACACAGGAGACTGCAGATTCTAATAGGCAGAGCCCTCTTCCATAACTCTTGAACACAAAAACTTCCGGCACATCTCTTCCTCTTCCGCTGTAAAGTCTTCGGGAGATTTTTCGAGTCGTCTGCTCCTCCAGAACTCGAGATTTATCTTTTCTTAACCTGCTTTTGGATACGGCTGTCAAGCACGAATACTTCTCGGTAAGCTAGGGAAACGCTGTTGCTTATGCAATTATTATACAATGAAATAGTAATAATAATAATAATAATAATAATAATAATAATAATAATAATGCTAATAATAATAAAAATAACAATAATAATCACAATAAAAATAATGATAATCATAATAAAAATAATATAACAACATAAATAATAATAATAATAATGATAGCAGCAGCAGCAGTGCAATGTAAAACAAAAGTAATAAAACAGTAAAAATCCCAAAGATCTTAAATGAATTCCAAAGATGAATACTGTGATAAAACTACTGAGGTAAAAACTGAGGGAAAAAAAAAAAAAAAAAAAAAAAAAAAAAATGGTAACCAAGCACCATCACTACCTCACACAAGGCAATGATGAACAAAATAATGTACACATCTATTTTCAGTTGAGAGATGAACTTTTAAACTCAATTCAAATGAGTAAGAAGAGAAATAACATCATAATGTCCCTTAATATAAATATATATATATATATATATATATATATATATATATATATGAATATATCTGTATATATATGTATATATCTGTATATATATGTATATATGTATATATGTATATGTATATATATATGTATATATATTTATATGTATATATATGTTTATATATATATATATATATATATATATACATATATATATATATATATATATATATGTATATATATATATATATATATATATATATATATATATATATATATATATATATATATATATATATATATATATGTATATGTATATATATGTATATGTATATGTATATGTATATGTATATATATATGTATATGTATATGTATATATATATATATATATATATATATATATATATATATATATATATATATATATATATATATATATATATATATATATATATATATAGGTATATGTATATATATAGGTATATGTATATACATATGTATATATATAGGTATATGTATGTATATGTATATGTATATATATATATATATATATGTATATATATGTATATTTATGTACATATATATATATATGTATGTGTATATATATATATATATATATATATATATAAAATATATATATATATATATATATGTATATATATATATATATATATATATATATATATATATATATATATATATATATACACAGCTGTTAGAACAGCACAATTCATAGCATAAATGGATTCTTGGACAAAATGACAAAGGCAGGAGAACAAGCCAAAATTTCTTAGTAGGGAAAGCAAAGCTTATCAAATAAAGTAAGTTAACAGAAGATTAATAAAACTCCAAAAGAATTGAGTAAATAATAACCTAAATGATATGTTAGATATAAGATTATTTGCATTCCTAGTTTTTTTCATTAACCCATTAACAACGGGGCAGATTTGGCTGCGCCTGGTCATTTCACCTGGGTATTTCAGAGTGTGCAGGCCTTACACAACTGGCTTTTTGTTAATTGAGGCAGTGCCCAGCTGGTACCTGCCCAATCACCAGGCGAGACGGCCAGACAAAGCCATGGCGAACCATTCGTGTCATCCAGCAGGAAGACCAGTCAAGCTATGACATGAGAATCACGTCAACCAGCATTAAAGGGTTGAATATCTTAAAAATGCAAATATCAAGATTTACTCCTGCATAAATATTATATTAAAGACTGGCTGTTAAGCCCATACTAAACTAAATCAATTTTTATACTCACCATAATATTTGAGAAGACCTCTCCCACCTTTATATCACATTATTATTCCCACAAAGATCTGAACAGCAGTGAATCATTACAGGGAAAGAAGGAGCATTAAGGCAGTCACCATAAAGCATGCAAAGGAGGCCATGGAATGTTAGTAATACACAGTTTGGTAAATTTCCAGTGAGGGTGTTTATTGTAAATAGTGAATTCCTGTACATGCCATTAACCCAGTACCATCATACAGGCAAACAGTGCAGTAGACACAAGACTATTACTGCTACTCCATCTCAAAGAGGCTATCCAATCTTTTTACCAATCATTACCATAAAAGATTTGCGCAAGATCTTCCACGAATGAGCAAAGTCTGAAGTAGCTGCTAGTGAAGAACAGGCAATTGGTGTAAGACGAAGCTGGTGTCAATGCGATCTGACAGCCAGCCCCACTCTAATACTTGGTGGCTGATGTGGTGATTTGCAATATTGTTGTTCTAAGTTGCACAACTATTTATATACCTAACCTTACAGTTTGTGGTAATCGCATCATGTTTTGTCTACAGTCATGGTTGTCCAATTCTGGCTAGTAAACCTACTGTCTCAGCATTCAGTTTGAAAAAGGTATCATATCCAGTTATGTTTTACAAGAGCTGCACAGTTAACAACTGCCTCTAGACTCTGTAACATAAACAACAACAATATCTTGGCAACATTTACCTGAAAAATGTACACCTATTGATTGTACTAATTAAGACCTCCCATTTCATGATGGCATGGATAAAAAATGTTAACACAGTTCAACAAAAAGTTACAATTAAAAAGCTGCATATTGTAATCTGCTGATCCATTCCATCAGCATCCATAGCACTAATTTAAATAGTACACACTATTACCAATATCAATACTTCATTCCTTACATGATATTTAATAAATGATTTCCCTTTAAAATAATCTACTGGAATATAATTACAAAATGAAAATAACCTTGTTATAGTATAGAGCATATTTGTATAAAATAATAATCTTATTCTCAGTTGAAAACAAATCATAAGATGTCTACTGTAATAATGTCAACAGTCAAAATACAGAAACTTTGTACATTGAAAAGGATTTAAAATCAAGAAAATTAAACAGAACAAAGAAGAAAGGACATGTAGAGGTAGACAGATACAGATATGGATGGATGGAGTGATATATATGGAGAGACTTGTGTTCAAATGGAAACTGAAGAAAAATTAAAAGGTTAAAAGATAAAGAGAGAGATAAGTGGGGGAGGGGGGAGATATAGCAGCAATACAGAAGGAATATGTTTACTATGTGTCTATGTGTATGCTTACATGTCTGTGCTGTCATCATGCATGGTACTTACAAAAGTGAGCTGATGAAAAAAAAAAGGTAAAATAAAAAAGAAAGAAAGAAAGAAAAAAATAGAAGGAATAATCAACATAAATACCGATGTTATCTGGACTACCTTGTATTTATTCCCCTTTTTCCCTCAATATGTCAAGCAAAAGAACATCTACTTCCTTAAATTCATGAAGTATTGCACCTTAAATCATCCAATAATCTGCAAGACACAAAACTCAAGGCACAAAGCAACACATGATGAGAGGAATAGAGTTCCCCCTCATCACACCCGGTACTATGTGACCTGAACACTTTCTCTACTGCTACATAACAGGTGTCTTCCATAGGATAAGAAGCAGGGAGGGAGGAAGGGAATGATTCAAATGGGGAAGAGGAGGAGTTAGGAGGAGTTACCAGAGGGAGGGAGGGGTGGAGGGACTAGAAAGAAGGGAGGGGAGGAGAGAAAGGGAGAAGGGGAAGGAGTTATAGGAGAAAAGGAGGGAGGAAGGGAGGGTGAAGAAGCAGCGTTAAGGAGGCGGAGTTCGAGCATCTGTCACTAGAGCATACTAGTAAGCAAGCCAATTAATGTTAACAATGCTGAATCATTGCCGTCAGTCCATGAACTCTATGCAGTACTACTCTATGTAAAGGAGATGTAACAATAAATAGTTTTTGTTCGTTTTTTAGTTGCTATCTAAGGTACTTATTGTCTTCTTCATCAGGTATGTATGGCATTTACCAATCTACTCTCATGAACACTAACCCTGAAGTTTTAACAAATGTCATGAGTTATAACACGTCCATCCCTCAACTATGTTAGGATAATCTGATATTACTCGTCTACTAGTTGAGCATTCTTTTTGCCTTTTATAGATAAAAGTGAGATATATTGTCAACATGTCTGAACCTCAATGAATTCTATCAGAATCATTCAATCTTCATCCCATTTCCCTATTCTAACCTTAAGGAGCTCTATGTTCTCCTCTCTCTTTCTTCATATCCAAAAAACAAAAAACAAAAAAAAATCCCTAGACAAAAATATTTAAAAAAAAGAGAGAACATAAAAAGAGAAAAAGTATTTGTTCGTGTATCCTTATTTCCACATATGCAAGTCATTTGGAGGACTTATCTGATATGCACCGACTCCACACATTGTGAACAAGTGAGTATGGGTTGCCATCAACATAATCGCCACTTATGCTATGGCTGAGAGGGCAACTGTCCGCAGAATCCTTATGCACTGTTGGCAAGCAATCATTCGGTCCTGTCCTTGATGCTGAAGCACTTGATGTGGAAATGATCACACATCTGACGAACCTGGGCAGGAGAGTGGATCGATTACATGTAGGGTGATAGAGAAGGAAATATTAAGAGGTGAATTGCTCTAAAAAAACATAATAAAAAGATTACTGAAATTTTTTCTTTCAAATTTGGTAAGTTCTAACAATCAACTTCATAAGTCTTGAAGCATACTTATGAATAGGTGAGCTAAGGCCTCAAGAAATCTACTAATCACACAAGCATCAACAAAATCTAATAACTCTCTGTACAGACTGGAGAAGGAAAGATGAGGACCATTTTTGTTTCTTTGTCTTTCTCCCAATACTCACCACATAGACACCATAGTGAATGTGTGCAATAGTTGCAATGCTGGCCATGATCAGAAGAGTTGCTAACTCCAGGCTGGGGAATGTGATCGCGATCCCAACAGCCACGGCCAGCGGCAACAACAACCAGTTTAGGAGCTCACATCTTGTGCTACTCATCTGCGAAACAATCAGCCGGCACTGGAAATCAGAGAAAGGGGGTCAATAACTTTCAAAGTATGTATCATTCCAGTAGGTATGGTTTTGGATTTATTTCCCCATATATATTAACCTATTTATCAATCAACTAGAACAATAAGCATACTTAAAATTCTCCTCCCTCATCTGTGTGTGTGTGTGTGTGTGTGTGTGTGTGTGTGTGTGTGTGTGTGTGTGTGTGTGTGTGTGTGTGTGTGTGTGTGTGTGTGTGTGTGTGTGTGTGTGTGTGTGTATGTATGTGTGTGTATGTGTGTGTATGTGTGTGTATGTGTGTGTATGTGTGTGTATGTGTGTGTGTGTGTGTGTGTGTGTGTGTGTGTGTGTGTGTGTGTGTGTGTGTGTGTGTGTGTGTGTGTGTGTGTGTGTGTGTGTGTGTGTGTGTGTGTGTGTGTGTGTGTGTGTGTGCATGTGAGTGGTGAGTGAGTGAGTGGTGAGTGAGTGAGTGGTGAGTGAGTGAGCGGTGAGTGAGTGAGTGGTGAGTGAGTGAGTGGTGAGTGAGTGAGTGAGTGGTGAGTGAGTGAGTGAGTGAGTGGTGAGTGAGTGAGTAGTGAGTGGTGAGTGAGTGAGTAGTGAGTGGTGAGTGAGTGAGTAGTGAGTGGTGAGTGAGTGAGTGGTAAGTGAGTGAGTGAGATGAGTGAGAGTGAGAATGAGTGAGAATGAGTGAGTGAGAGTGAGAGTGAGAGTGAGAGTGAGAGTGAGAGTGAGAGTGAGATGAGTGAGAATGAGTGAGAGTGAGAATGAGTGAGAGTGAGTGAGAGTGAGAGTGAGTGAGTGAGAGAGAGAGAGTGAGAGTGAGAGTGAGAGTGAGTGAGTGAGAGTGAGAGTGAGTGAGAGTGAGAGTGTGATGTAAAAATAGTAACAATCCAGGAACAAATTGTTTGTTCTTTACCCCCCCCCCCCTGGAGATGCCATGCTTTGCAGAGGCTTGCTCTTCCACCACAGCTGCTGTCCCTCACAACTAGTAAGTAGATCCACTATTCAGTTCACTCTCTCTCATATTCACAAAAAGTTACATGCCACTACAGGCCATGCTGTATCTGCTACTCCTATGGTAAGAGAAAGAGATCTGGGTTATGTGCAACACCTGTGGCATTGCATTCAGGCTGGTTTATGTGCTTCCCAAGGTATCACAACTGTCTGAATCACTACCCAGGGTCCTATTTCTCTCACCATGGTGACAACAGTGTAAATATAGGTATATTTTTGTAATACAAATAAAATCATGAGATTGCAACAATCAGAGAGCTATAATGAACTCCTGTAAACATAGTCAGTCTATTACAACTCTGATATACCTAATATTTACCTATGAATATGACAAAACTTAAAATTGGCAAATGCAAGACTGACTGCTAATGATGCAGCTTGTGGCAGCAACATGCTACTGCCTCAGCATACAAAACCCCTGAAAGTAAGTTTCATGACCAGTGAATACACCCCAGCAAGATGGCCTCACAGAGCCAAATCAGCTCCTCCTTAACCCATTTGCGCCGGTTGATGTGCTATCACGGAGCCAAAAAATATCCTTGGACCCAGGTGACACCCCGGGCGGGGCAATGTGACACGCTGAAATGTCAGCAACAGATTGCTATTGTTCTCAAATATAATCATTTAACACAATTTCTTAGACTCTGTTACTTTAGTTTAGGTGTTTGAATGTCATTGACCCATTGCAGATGAAGATAAATTTGCTTGCCCAGCCTCCAGGATAGGTTTTATTTTAGAGAGAGACCGCTTGAAGCAATATAATTTGAATCATCCCACTCTCTTTCAGTCATTCATTAAAACACTAGAGCGGTTTTTGTGTTTTATTTTTTTGTGTGTTTTATTGAGTGTAGAGACTTATATGTGCCATATGACAGGCTCTATCAGTGCTGCAGTAGGCTAAAATTGTAGTATATTATCCATATTAGCTCATTATTTTCTTTATACTCACTGTGATACAAGTATTGCTGTTTTATGGGAGGACAAAAGGCAACTTTATTTTTTCATATTTTTGTGCTGTCATGAACGAATACGAAAGGCTCTCTCACCTGCTGGTGCTAGGAAAAAGTGGTGCCATCTAGGTTTTGGCCGTTAATCTAGCACTATATTACGGTAATTATAGTAATTATGACTGCAGTAGCCATTATCACTCAATCCTTTTTCATAGCAAAATAAAATAGCACAATGATCCAAAATCCCCGAACCTCATGTACGGCATGACGCCCGTCGTCAGGCCAAAGCTCCTACATCATATATGTCATGACACCCGTACGTAATGGGTTAAATGAGATGTAACGTTAAAATAAAAATGACATCACAGAAAACTACATGATATTGATGACATGGTAGTTTCTGCTTCTTGATCGGTTGAATAAAAAGATCTGAGTTAAAAAACTATTGTAAAATCAAGTGTTTTTGGCCAAGAAATAAAATAAAGTAAAATATTACTAATGCAATACTACTTCTAATTTGTTGATTACCCGTGATATCACGTCATGTCACGTCACGAGGTACATGTACATATATATATACGTGTATGATTATTCATATTGCTGTTCTTTTCATTTAGGTAAAAAAAAAGAAAAAAAGTATAAAACATGTTTTTTGATGCCCAACAAAGAGATTGCTTCCACTTTCCTTTGGTATTTTCACATAGAAGTGAAGAATATAGGCAAAGTTCAACATAATAAAACTAAAAAGGCATTACTGTAACATGTTTTTTGACTAAAATAACTCATCTGAACATGGCAATATTTTTAAGTGCCTTTACATTGTAGACGCATTCATGAAAACCATAAGAATAGGATGGGTGAAAAACGCTCTGAGAGGATCAACACGGTCCCATGTAGCGCGAAAACACCCCGGCACGAAGCATCAAGCGCTTGTTATTTTCCTGGCATTAGCGGGAGTAGGCAAAAATACGTCCTGGCGTGAATGGGTTAAAGGGTTAATTGGAATACTAGCTTTAATGTTCCTCAACAGCATTCTTATTAAATACATGCATTGCTCAATCAATTTCAATCTCACTGAAAGAGAAAGAAATTCTTGAGTAAAACATACAAACATACTAAAAACTATCCTTCACATAACTTATATTGCTACTAACTCAAAACAGATTGATGCTACTCACATTGACGTTGGCAAAGATTGTGCCGACCATAAACAGGAACATTCTTGGATCCCTTTCGATAATATTGGTGGGAGACAGATACACCCAGATTGTCGACAAAGCGAAAAATATCAAAGGTGTGATTAAGGGTCGGATAGCCTCCCACAGGCCAAGCATTTTCCCAGTCTGGTCTCTGTATGACCTGTTGAAATATATAAAAAATTTAAATACATAAAGAAAGCACATCAAATCATGGCCTTGTATTTCTGAAATGAAGACATTAAAGTCATTTGAAAACATCAACAATAGCAAATATGAAAATAACAATACTAATAACAGCAATAACAATTCTAGTAAAAATATTTACAATCCAAACTTCAATACCACTAAACTGTTACTACTACAGAGGTGCCATCTATTATGAGTTTGATGTAATCTTTTCAATTACAATGCACACTGTGACTTCAAACAGGATTTTTTTTTTCTACATTCTTTATATCTTTTTATGTGCTTTCCCTACCTCTTGACAATCTGAATTTTAAAGCCATGCTACAACTGGTCATTATACAGCCCCAGAATTGATGAACAATGGCTGTAGCAGATTCTAAATACTGAATACTTTCTTATTTCATAATAAAACTATAATGATAATAAAGTATAATCCTCCTTTAGTTTGTGAAAGAGGCTCACTTCTGTCTGTAAAACAGCATCACGATATCTTCTTACTGAAGAATGGCACCTCTGCTACTGCTACTGCTACTGCTACCACTACCACCACTACTACTAATATTACTACTAAAGATAACTAAATGATTATATAATCAGAACAACAAAAGTACATATCATATATAATGCCTGTACTCAACTTACTTATAAACATTCCAAAATGACATTGGAAGTGATGTGCCCAGTGACCCAGCATACATCATGAACTCAAACATGGTCCCTGATGAAATTCCCTGCACAATCTCGAACTTCCATATTTCCTGTCCCCATATTCCCGTCACTATGTATATGGCGAAGATTAGCTATTGGAGAAAAGGAAATTTATTATCATCATTTAGTTACACACACACACAGACGTGCACACAACATATATAAACATATACATATACACGCATATACATATACGTGTACATATTTGTTTATGTAGGTACATATGCGGATAAATTCTTTTAAAACCCGGAGTAATGTTATGCTTCTATGGAACGATACAACCTTACTTGACAATATGTTTGTACTTGATAATTATGTGCTGACTCTCCTTGTATACAATAAGCATAAGCTAAATGTATTATATGAATTATATGAAATATTGTTTCAACTCTTTCTGTCACCACACTTTCTAAGTAAAAACCAGGCCTTTTTCTTTTCTGCTTCACTCCTAAGTTCCTACGTCCATTGCCTGTCAGTCCCCATATTTCAAAGGATGTCAACTGATGATCTTTGCCAAGCTGTCAAAAACTTGTGGGCTAGTTTTCCCACCTCTTTTTGGTGTGAAAGGGACATAGTGAGGGTAGGCTAGTAAATCTTGTGCTGCTATGTTCTCCATCTCATCACCTGCAGCCAGTGGCAGATCTAAGGAGGTGAAGGGTGGGGTTAGATGCCCCACCCTTAGTGTGATAAATTGTGCCCCCATTAGAGTAATGCTCATTAGAAATCTAAATAATTTCGGGAATAATGTAAATGACAGCTGGGCTAAAACTGGCAATTAAATTGGCTGAAAGTATGCACATATAATTTCCTCTAATATTCAAATATTTGTATGTGCCTTTTTCTTTACTGAAATCATCACAGCCTTGATCTCCGACCAATTACAGATGTCATGTTCACAGTATTAATCAATATTGAAATTTTACAGTTTGTTCTGGATCTTCCACTGCCTCTAGCCTTCCCCTGGGAACCCCTCTTCCCTTCCGAGTGTGGAATTTCTGATAGAACTAAAGTTTTTCTTTTATCATCTCTCTACCATATATTCATTTAAAAATACTGAACATTATTTCATATGATAAACATTACTTTTACTACTTTACAACCAATGATCATAAGTTATCATAGTCACACAGAGTCCAATGATCATAGGTTATCATAGTCACACAGAGTCCTATTTTTTACTACCATAGGCAAACCTTTGTTTTTAGAACTGATCCTCCATTGTGTAGTATGTGATTGTCAGATAAGTGAAATATCTTTCAAGTATCTAGAATCAAACTTGTGACATAACAGACCTAAATTAGCCTTGCTGATTTTTTTTTTTAAACTGTGACCTAATTACAGCTAGGATAAAAGACAGGGCAGAGGATTTACCTTTCTAAAGAGTTAACAAAATTCATCAAACTAGAAGGAAT
>BOPN01005446.1:45000-47500 GCA_017312705.2 Penaeus japonicus
GTATGTATGTATGTATGTATGTATAAATATAAATATAAATATATATATAAATATGAATACAAATATAAATATAAAAATATACATATATATATCTATATACATATACATATACGAGGAGGTGGAGAAAGTAGAGGGAGGTGGAGGAGGAAGAGGGAGGTGGAGGAGGGAGAGGAGGTGGAGGAGGAAGAGGAGGTGGAGGAGGAAGAGGAGGTGGAGGAGGGAGAGGAGGTGTAGGAAATAGAGGGAGGTGAAGGAGAAAGGAGGTGGAAGAGGAGAGGAGGTGAAGGAGGAAGAGGAGGTGGAGGAGGAAGAGGAAGACAAGGGTGGGTAGGAAGAGGAGGTGGAGGAAATAGAGGAGGTGGAGGAGAAAGGGAGGTGGAAGAGGGAGAGGAGGTGAAGGAGGAAGAGGAGGTGGAGGAGGAAGAGGAGGTGGAGGAGATGGAGAAGATTGTGGAGGAGGTGGAGAAAATAGAGGAGGTGGTGAAGGAAGAGGAGGCGGAGGAAATAGAGGAGGTGGAGGAGAAAGGGAGGAGGAAGAGGAAGAGGAGGTGGAGGAGGAAGAAGACGTGGAGGAGGAGGAGAAGGTGGAGGAGGAAGAGGAGGTGGAGGAGGAAGAGAAAGTGAAGGAAGAAGAGGAGGTGGAAGAGGAAGAGGAGGTGGAGGAGGACGAGGAAGTGGAGGATATGTGAGCGAGAGAAGGATGAAGAGATGGAGTAAGAAGAGGAGCAAGAGGAGGAGGAGATGATGAGGGAGGAGGAGGATGAGGAGGAGGATGAAGAAGAGCGAGAGGAGAAAGAAGAGGTGGAGAAGAGCAAGTAGAGGAGGGAGAGGAGGTGGATGAAGAAGTGACGGAAGATGACGAGAGCGGGAGGTGGAGGAGGAAGAGGGGGTGGAGGAGAGCGGATGGAGGAAGACGTGGAAGAGGGAGAGAAGGAGGAGAATTGGGATGGAGGTGGAGCTGCAGGGAGAGGAGGATGTCATTAGGCCTAGCTTTAAGAGTAGGTGGAGGAGAGCAGAGAGGAGATGAGTGGATTTGTGGTGGAAGTGTAGATATGGAAGGATGAGAATGTGGAAGACAAGGGGAGCGGGTGGAAGAAGTATGCAGATATCTTGGGTGGAGGTGGAGGTGGAGATGGAGGTGGAGGTGGAGGTGGAGGTGGAGGTGGAGGTGGAGGTGGAGGTGGAGGTGGAGGTGGAGGTGGAGGTGGAGGTGGAGGTGGAGGGTGGAGGTGGAGGTGGAGGTGGAGGTGGAGGTGGAGGTGGAGGTGGAGGTGGAGGTGGAGGTGAAGCAGGAGAAAGTAGGAAGAGACGAGGAGCGGGTGGAAAAGGTGGAAGAACTAAGCGGATCTTGGGTGGAAGGGGATGTGGAGAAAAAGGAAGAAGAGGAGGAGGAGGAGGAGGAGGAGATATAAAGTAGATAGGCCTAGCTTCTTTCCCTCAGCCTCAAGCTACCTCATGTTACTCAGGTGAGGGAACCCAGAGGAGGGTGTGGCCAGGGGGAGGGGAGGGAGGGAGGGAAGGAAAGAGAGGGAGACGAGGAGAGGGGGCGAAGGATGGGAGTCGGGGTGGAGATATGGGGGAGGAGGGGAGGGGACGGAGAGGGGTAGGGAGGGAAAGGTAGAAGGAAGGAAATAACAAAGGGATGGGGGGAAGAGGGTTAAAGGGAAAAGGGGGAAGAGGAGGGAAGGAAGAGGAGAAGAAAGTTAGAAGGAGGGGGAAGAGAGAGAGAGAATGATAGATAGAGAGACAGATAGAGATAGAGAGAGAGAGACAGAGATCGAGAGAGGGAGAGAGAGAGAGAGAGAGAGAGAGAGAGAGAGAGAGAGATAAAGAGGCAGACAGAAAGAGAGAAGAGACATGGAAGAGAGAAAGAGAGAGACAGAGAGAGAGAGGGGGGGGGGGGGGCGGAGGGAGAGAGAGAGAGGGAGAGAGAGAGAGAGAGAGAGAGAGAGAGAGAGAGAGAGAGAGAGAGAGAGAGAGAGAGAGAGAGAGAGAGAGAGAGAGAGAGAGAGAGAGAGAGAGAGAGAGAGAGACAGACAAACAGACAAACAGACAGACAGATAGAGACAGAGAAAGCTAGAGAGAGAGAGATAGAGACAGAAACAGAGAGAGAGAGAGAGACTGAGAGAGAGAGAGGGGGGGGGAGAGAAAGTGAGAGAGAGAGAGAGAGATGGAGAGAGAGAGAAAGGCAGACAGAAAGAGAAAGAGACATGGAGAGAGAGAGAGAAAGAGAGAGAGAGACAGAGAGAGACAGAGAGAGCGAGAGAGCGAGCGAGAGCGAGAGAGAGAGAGAGAGAGAGAGAGAGAGAGAGAGAGAGAGAGAGAGAGAGAGAGAGAGAGAGAGAGAGAGAGAGAGAGAAGAGACATGGAGAGAGAGATAGAGAACGAGAGAGGGAGAGAAGAATAGACATGGAGAGAGAGAAAAAGAGAGAGAGAGAGAGTTAAAGAAAGAAAAAGAGAAAGAGAGAGGGAGAGAGAGTGAGAGAGAGAGAGAGAGAGG
>BOPN01005446.1:57500-70000 GCA_017312705.2 Penaeus japonicus
TTAGGCCAAAAATTATAGACCAGTAGCACTAACATCTCATATAATAAAAATATTTGAAAGGGTAGTGAGGAAAAAAAATGTTCAGTTTTTAGAAAAAGAAAACAAGATATACCCCGGGCAACATGTATTCAGAAGTGGTAGATCTTGTTCATCACAGATCCTGACACACTTCGAACACATACTAAGGGACCTAACTGAAAATAGAGAAGTTGATGTAATACATCTAGACTTTGCAAAAGCTTTTGACAAAGTAGATCACGGCATTCTGCTACATAAGATTAAAGACCTTGGAATCGGGGGGTAAGTTGGAAGATGGATTTACAACTTCCTAATAAATCGTAAACAAAAACTAAAAATTAATGGGCTTTACTCAAATGAAACGATTATTATGAGTGGGGTGCCACAAGGGTCCGTTCTTGGGCCCTTGTTATTCCTTATTATGATTGGTGACATTGATAATGGTGTGAAACACTCAAGAGTAACATCATTTGCGGATGATACAAGAATGAGTACACCCATTGATATATGATAATGAAAACAAACTTAACGAGGATCTACATACCATCTGTAAGTGGGCATATCATAATAATGTGAAATTCAATGCAGATAAATTTGAAATCAAAAGATATAGTCCAACTTCACATCTTCGAAGATGTGAAGATTGAGGAGAAAAAAGTAGTAAAAGATCTAGGACTCTATATGAGTAATGACATGAGTTTCAGTCACCATATAGAGCAGATTGTCAACAGAGGAAGAGTTATGAGTGGATGGGTAATGAGGACTTTTAACACAAGAGACCTTTTACCACTATGGAAAAGATTAGTGACCACAAGATTAGAATACCAGTGCCAAGTATGGAGCCCAAATCTTATAAAAGATATAATGTTGATAGAACAAGTCCAAAGAATCTTTACACGTAAGTTAGATAATATGATGGGTCTAAACTATTGGGAAAGACTAAAAAAACTAAGACTGTACTCACAACAAAGGTGGAGAGAGAGATACTTCGTTATATATGTGTGGAAAATTATTGAAAACTTAACACCAAATCCAAGACCTGTTGAAGGAGGGGGAATTCAGGTAAGACATTCCCCCAGGCAGGGAAGAACATGCTATCGCACTGGGATAAGTGCACAAACATGCCTGTTAAGAAAAATGCAAAAACAAAGTTTCCTAATAAACGGACCTAAATTGTTTAATAGCATACCGAAGGATATAAGAAACTTAAATCAGTGTAGTGTAGAAGTGTTTAACCAACATGTGGTAGTGAAAGAACGAGGGCTGAATCAAATTCAGTTGCTTGCAACTGACAAAAAACGGGCGGTCCCCCAGGATGACCCTGGCATGAGCCTATAACAAGGCTCAAGCTGTAATTACCACCAAGTAAGTAACCAAGTAAGTATGTATACATGTATATATATATATATATATATATATATATATATATATATATATATATATATATATATATATATATATATATATATATATATATATATATATATATATATATATATATATATATATATATATATATAGACACACACACATACACACACACACACACACACACACACACATATATATATATATATATATATATATATATATATATATATATATATATATCTATCTATGCATATACACAACAGAGATAGATGAAGATATATATATATGTATATACATATATACTGTGTGTGTATATGCATAGATAGATAAAGATATATATATATACATATATATATATATATATATATATATATATATATATATATATATATATATGTGTGTGTGTGGGTTTGTGTGTGTGTGTGTGTGTAGGTTTGTGTGTGTGTGTGTGTGTTTTAGTTTACATAAATATAAAAAGAAAAACAAGAAAGATAGACAAGAGTGTATACAAATAGACAAATAAACCTGGAGAGAGACAGACAGACTGACAGACAGACAAGGGAATCGACCAAAAGATAGAAAAGGAAAAGATAAGAATAAATC
Source organism: Penaeus japonicus (assembly GCA_017312705.2). Lineage (NCBI taxonomy): Eukaryota > Metazoa > Arthropoda > Malacostraca > Decapoda > Penaeidae > Penaeus > Penaeus japonicus. The sequence continues at coordinate 59,493 of BOPN01005446.1, forward strand.
AAATGTGAAAGGATATCTCAGTAGCACTAAGACTGTTAATTAAAAACTGGATGGGGCTTGCTAGGGGAGGTGTAGAGGATGTGGGGGTGGGGGTGGGGGTACGAGAGGGTAGGGGTGATCGCGTGATATGACGGAGGAAGACAAAGGTCGAAATGCGCGTTTTCTTTTTTTTCTTTTCTTTTTCTTCTTCTCTTGTTCGTCTTTTACTACTACTACTACTGAAATTACTACTATTACTACAATTCCTTCTCCTTATACTACTGCTACAACAACAACTACTACTACTACTATCATTACTAGTACTAATACTACTACTAACGATAATGATAATGATAATATTGCTAATAATGATGATGATAATATTATGAATAAACGGTAATAGCAAAGGTAATAATAATAGTAATGATAATGATAATAATATCAATAATAATAATGATAATAATATCAATGATAATAATCATAATGATAATAATAATAATAATGATAAAAATGATAATAATAATAATAGCGATAAGAGGATTAATGTTAATAATAATAATGATGATGAAGACGAGGATGATGATGATGATAATTCTTGTTTTTTTTTCTTCTCTTGCTAATAATGAAGATGATAATGATAGTAATGATGATAATGATAATAATTATGAATAAACGGTAATAGCAAAGGTAATAATAATAGTGATGATAATGATGATAATGATAATAATATCAATAATAATAATCATAATGATAATAATAATAATAATGATAAAAATTATAATAATAATAATAGCGATAAGAGCATTAATGTTAATAATAATAATGATGATGAAGATGAGGATGAGGATGATGATGATAATGATGAAGTGAAGATGAAGATGAACATGAGGATGAGGATGATGATAATAATGATGATGATAATGAAGATGATAATAATGATAATGATGATGATGATTATAATGATAGAAATAATAATAATGATATTATCATTATCCTTACTAATGATAACAATGACAATAACAATATTCCTAAAACTATTACTAAATTTTAAAAAATAAAGAAAGGCCTCCAGTTCAACACGTATAAGCATGAAATACATATCACATCATGAAACACAAATAAACACAGTAACGTGTACACAGATAAATAAAACACAGCCACAATAAAAAAGTAAAAAAGTTATAACGTTTCAAAGTCCTGCAAACTTCCTCTTCGAACGAGTAAACAAAAAATAAATCATTTTCCGCAATATTCTTACTTACCGAATCGCGTTCTTTTACGAGTAAACACAAAATAAATAATTTTCCGCAATACTCTTACTTACCGAACCGCTCTTATGCGACTCTCAGCGAACCGCCATTCCACCTCATAATCCATCCCACGGACAGAGTGTTATCAAAGCGAGGTGATCGAGTTCGTCTCAGACACAGCTGAGTGAAGCAAGAACGGCGGCCGACACCTCCTCGAGGCAACTCTGTAGCTTCCTGGTGGGGGCGTTCTCTCTCTCTCTCTATCTATCTATCTATCTATCTATCTATCTATAAATCTATCTATCTATCTATCTATAAATCTATCTATCTATCTCACTCACTCACTCTCTCTCTCTCTCTCTCTCTCTCTCTCTCTCTCTCTCTCTCTCTCTCTCTCTCTCTCTCTCTCTCTCTCTCTCTCTCTCTCTCTCTCTCTCTCTCTCTCTCAAATGATAATGAAAAAGATAATGATAATTATATTAATAATTATGATAATGATAATAATATTAATGATTATGATAATGATAATAATATTAATAAGTATGATAATGATAATAATATATCAATAATGATAACAATAACAATGATATTGATGATAGCAATAACGGCAATGATAATAACGATAATGGTGATGACAATAATAATGGTAGAAATACAAATGATAATGATAATAATATAATAATGTTAATAATAATAACAATGATAATAACAACACTATTGATAATGATAACAATAATGATGATAACAATAATTGTATGATAATGATAATAAGAATAATAATGGTGATAATAATAGTAATGATAGAAATAGTAGTGGAAGAAGTGATAATAATGATAATGTTAATAATAAAAATAGTAGTAATAATAATATTGATAATAGTAATGATATTGATGATAACAATAATCATGATAATAAAATAGTAATAAAAATGAGACTAAACCAATACTTCTACCACACCAAGTTTGATTGTTTTTTGTATTTTTTCACCACCATTTCCTTCCTTTTAGATAAATTGGCACTCTACGTCAATACGATCTCATGTAGTTATAATAGAACATGATTGCGTTACATTTAATGCTATTCTGATCTCGGTAATGAGCTTTTAAGTAGCTTGCCTCTTATTGGAAGGTAATAGTTCGCTTGTCTTTAGTTGTATGTCTTTAGGTGTTTGTCTTTAGTTGTTTGTCTTTAGTTGTATGTCTTTAGTTGTTTGTCTTTAGTTGTTTGTCTTTAGTTGTATGTCTTTAGTTGTATGTCTTTAGTTGTTTGTCTTTAGTTGTATGTCTTTAGTTGTTTGTCCTTTAGTTGAATGTCTTTAGTTGTTTGTTTTTAGTTGTATGTCTTTAGTTGTTTGTCTTTAGTTGTTTGTCTTTAGTTGTTTGTCTTTAGTTGTATGTCTTTAGTTGTTTGTTTTTAGTTGTATGTCTTTAGTTGAATGTCTTTAGTTGTTTGTCTTTAGTTGTTTGTCTTTAGTTGTTTGTCCTTTAGTTGTATATCTTTAGTTGTTTGTCTTTAGTTGTATGTCTTTAGTTGTATGTCTTTAGTTGTTTGTTTTTAGTTGTATGTCTTTAGTTGTTTGTTTTTAGTTGTATGTCTTTAGTTGTATGTCTTTAGTTGTATATCTTTAGTTGTTTGTTTTTAGTTGTATGTCTTTAGTTGTTTGTCTTTAGTTGTGTGTCTTTAGTTGTTTGTTTTTAGTTGTATGTCTTTAGTTGTTTGTCTTTAGTTGTATGTCTTTAGTTGTATGTCTTTAGTTGTTTGTCTTTAGTTGTTTGTCTTTAGTTGTATGTCTTTAGTTGTTTGTCTTTAGTTGTGTGTCTTTAGTTGTTTGTTTTTAGTTGTATGTCTTTAGTTGTTTGTCTTTAGTTGTATGTCTTTAGTTGTATGTCTTTAGTTGTTTGTCTTTAGTTGTTTGTCTTTAGTTGTATGTCTTTAGTTGTTTGTCTTTAGTTGTTTGTTTTTAGTTGTATGTCTTTAGTTGTATGTCTTTAGTTGTTTGTCTTTAGTTGTTTGTCTTTAGTTGTATGTCTTTAGTTGTTTGTCTTTAGTTGTATGTCTTTAGTTGTATGTCTTTAGTTGTTTGTCTTTAGTTGTTTGTCTTTAGTTGTTTGTCTTTAGTTGTTTGTCTTTAGTTGTTTGTCTTTAGTTGTATGTCTTTGGTTGGTATGTCTTTAGTTGTTTGTCTTTAGTTGTATGTCTTTAGTTGTTTGCTTTTAGTTGTATGTCTTTAGTTGAATGTCTTTAGTTGTATGTCTTTAGTTGTTTGTCTTTAGTTGTTTGTCTTTAGTTGTTTGTCTTTAGTTGTATGTCTTTAGTTGTTTGTTTTTAGTTGTATGTCTTTAGTTGAATGTCTTTAGTTGTATGTCTTTAGTTGAATGTTTTTAGTTGTTTGTCTTTAGTTGTATGTCTTTAGTTGTATGTCTTTAGTTGTTTGTCTTTAGTTGTTTGTCTTTAGTTGTTTGTCTTTAGTTGTTTGTCTATAGTTGTTTGTCTTTAGTTGTTTGTCTTTAGTTGTATGTCTTTGGTTGGTATGTCTTTAGTTGTTTGTCTTTAGTTGTTTGTCTTTAGTTGTATGACTTTAGTTGTTTGTCTTTAGCTGTTTGTCTTTAGTTGTATATCTTTAGTTGGTATGTCTTTAGTTGTTTGCCTTTAGCTGTTTGTCTTTAGTTATATGACTTTAGTTGTTTGTCTTTAGTTGTATGTCTTTAGTTGAATGTCTTTAGTTGTATGTCTTTAGTTGAATGTCTTTAGTTGTATGTCTTTAGTTGAATGTCTTTAGTTGTATGTCTTTAGTTGAATGTCTTTAGCGGTTTGTCTTTAGTTGTTTGTCTTTAGTTGTTTGATGGTGTATGTTCCTCGTCTCCGCTCCCGACACAAAAAAGACCCCGTTATATCAGGATTTGTAATTTTGCGTCGTTGTGGCCTGTTCGCGCAATCCTTTCGCATTGTCACTCGTGTACATTACTTGTGACTCGACTATATCTCCTTGACAATATATATGTTGGTGTGCAACATTTGTGGTGAGGCTGTCCACCTATCTTGCAATTCATGTGAATGGAAATGAGCAGAGCATATAAATCTATGAAGTACTAGAATAAAGTATGTTTATAAAGTATTATTTATAAGCTCTTGATAAATAATTGTAAATGGAATGTACATATTTCCACAAAATTTCTCTCTAGCGGCAAGGATAACGCAATGGTTAATGTGCCGACCTCACATCCCCGTTTTCGGCAGATCACGAGTTTCCACTGTCGACTGCCGGTCACTGCCGTGGCTGGGCATCACGGTGGGTAAGGACCAAGGCTCAGGTCGAGTCAGCACTCGCTGACACAGGCGGGCTCGTCTCAGTGCATATGAGCCCGGCTTTAATTTTATTATGCATTGCTACTAGCATCGTCACTATTATAATTGTTCTTATTATTATCATTATCATCTTCATTATTTATGTCATGATTATCATCAACATTATCATCATCATCATTATTACTACCATTATCAGAAGTTGTAGTAGTATTAGAAGTATGAATATTATAATCATTATCATCATAATTATTATCATTGTTATTATTTTTAATCATAGTAGTATCATCATTATTATCATTATCATTATATTTCAATATTATTATCATTATTATTATCATTATGTTTCATTATTATTATCATCATTATTATTATCATTATTAATATCATTTTTGTTATTGTTATTACTATCATTATAGTTATCATTATTATCATTATTATCACTATCTTTTGTCTTATTATCCTTATTATAATGGAGGTTACTGTCATTATTATCATAATCATTATTATAATCATTACTATTAGAAATAGTATCATAAATATGATAATGAAAATCATTCTTATTTTAATGACAATTATGATTGTTACTGTTATTATCATTATCATTATTCTTATCACCTTTATAATTATTGCTATCATTATTCTTACTTTCACTATCATCATTATCATTATTATTACTACCTATGCTACCATCATCACTTTCCTACAATCATCATAATTATTAAGTAATTTGATATTTGTATCATTAAAGTATTCAGATTTATCAAATTCCGGTCATTATTCATCTGAATGCCTTTATCATAATCATTATCACTTTTGTTATCATAATCAATATCATTATTATTTCTGTGATCATTGTCATTGTCAGTATCATTATCATAATTCTTATTTTATTTTCCTCATTATTTTTATGTTTTATTTTATTCTTATTTTTATTCCAATTGTTATCTTTGTTTTCATTTATATTTTTATCTTTATGCTCTTTTGCCTTTTCTTTTTTGTTTGCCTTCTTTTTGTATATTTTTATTATCATTATCATTATTTTTATTATCACTATCATTATCATTATCAACCTTTTTATCCCTGCTACCATTATCATCATTATCATTCTCATCACTACTTTCATTATCATTATTATCAGATCTATTATTACAATGATCATCATCACCATCACATTTGCCTCTGAACCTTATCTCAGCACAAATACACAATTAAGAATTTAATCCATTAAGCATGGTTGATCAATATCAACAAGAACACATATTAATCCCTGAATACTTATTTCACTTTCTTTCAGGAAAAATATACAAATTAAAAAGGATTTTCTAGGAATTTTATGAAAGGAAAAAAAGATATTTTCTAACCTTTCTAATCAAGTTTTTACTTCAATTTCTTTCTTAACTATTATTCTTATACTTAGTCATATGCAATGAAGCCTCATACTTATAAGAATGTGTTTGCAACTATATTCATTTGACAATATTGCCTAAGCAGAAAAAAAGTAAAGCATGGTTGTGTGAATGCTCTACCTCATCTGAATTTATTAAGTAGCATTAGTAATACTGTAGAAATTGCTGTATTAACATTAAACTTTATTAGCCTAGTATATAGAATGATACATGTATGTTCAGTCAAGTTCATTACTATGAACAGGCCATCTATATATGGAGGTATATAAAGGTGGATATCTATAAACATTTGTATAAACACATGCTAAAAAATAGGAAATATATATCCTGATGTAGGCCTATTACTTTCAATAATATTCTGGAATAAGGTAATATATATCATTCTTTTGAATATGTATTAAAGAATCAATTATGGTTTCCACAAACATAAAGACAACCTGATTTTCTAACAATTTATTTTTAAAAATACACTCATAATACACTCATTCCTTCCATCCTCATTCCTATAGACACAACCTTATTAGCAAGAAATTATTCAACCAATTGTATCTGTCACAACAAAAATATTTTTAATGATTAAGTACATACATACAAAATACATTTATATATATACTAGATATATTCACATATTTACTATTATAAACAATAATGACATCCATCCAAAAAGTTGTCTAATGTTTTAAAACAAACACTCAAATGACATACTCCTCCATAGTTCATATCACTGATATATACAAATCCATATTTTTTCCCCTTTAATAGCTATAGTTTATATGTAAATATCATATGCAAGAAAGATTGAAGAAAAAAGTAATAAATAGTAAGTTACAATATACATACTTCTCTTTTTCTTCTCTATCTGTTTTTTGTCAACACCCCTCTGTGTACACAATGGACGAAAGGGAGCTCCTCTATTAAACCTCTTTATTTCGTGATTAAGAACTCACCGCAAATAGCAATATCTGTGAAGTAAGCAATCCTGGATGCTGTGGTGATATATAAAATTGTGCATGTCATTCCTGGATTTGTATTTTTCAAAGAAATAATACACGCCCTAAGGCAATTCCTGTTCGAGTTTTCTCCGGTTTGCACATGCATAGAATGAATAGTGTAATGTCAGTAACTATGTCATGAACTTAAAACTGACTTGAGTGACAGCTCATGATTGCCAGCACCAAAACAAAACATGCTAATTAGCCAACAAGCTAACTGGATGTTTGAACCCACAGCAACAATTCCCATCCAAAACAAAACAACAATGGTCACTCTTGAGACAGTAAAATTACTGATTGAGAATCAGTCTCAAACATATAAAAATATTTAGGAATGCACACTGAAGCAATTTTTGAACAAGATTTCACGCCTTGAATCAACCGTCGCCGATTTAAAGGGATCCCTGGAGTATACCCAAGCACAGGTAGACGATCTAAAACCCAAATGAGACAGCGAATCAAAGCATTGACAAACAGTTGCTGAACGTTACCTCGGGCGAGCCGAACTGTGACCATTTTTGCAGAGACTCTAATGACCTGAACCTTCCTTCCAATAATCTCAACATAATGGCATTCAATATTCGCAGTGTCCCCCTTCATCTATCTACTTTCAATGAAATATGTCAAAAGCAAATTGAAAGTGAAATATATGTTCTTGGTCTCTGTGAAACTTGCTTGAATAACTCTATATGTAACTTGTATGATATAGAAGGATATTCTCCATTTTTTATCAATAGAGATGCACATGGTGGGGGAGTGGCAATCTTTCTTACAGATAAACTCAATGGTGTTACCTGTCAAAATATTTCTTTTACTTTACCTCACACTGAGTCAGTTTTTTTTTGGAAGTTAAATATTCACTTTAAAAATTTCTAGTTGGTATGATTTACAGACCGCCAAAGGTTTTCTGGAATCTCTGTCTGCTGTCTGCCATGAACCTGTCTTTTTTTGCATGTTATAGCCCGTGACACAGCTCTTTGTTATGCTTCACGTCCATAAAAGACTTCAATTTGACGTTGCTATGTATTTCCTTGTACGGTTTTACTTTGGAGTCAATAAATTTGTATCATTTGTATATCATTTGTATCACAATCATACAATATGCAAATATGAATGTTTCACATATTCATATACTATATTAGAGATAACATTTTAGAAGACACTTGGAAAACGGATAGAAGAATCTCTTTAATGACCATAAACTAAGAGTTAGACTAATGAAATATCTACAAAGTACCGCTCTAATGACCGAAAACCAAGAGTGTGACCATTAAAATATCTATCGTGTGAAGAGCCGCGAGAAGATTGACAGCCCAGAAGGAGGGTGCTGGCCTCCCCCTTCCTGTCCATCTCTTCCCCCTCCCTCTTCTGAAAATCAAGAAGCCAAGATTAATTTGACATACAAACTGAATGACCTGGCACCAGACATAAAGAAATATATAAAGTTATGCATCCTGACAAAAAAATATATATATATAGTATATAATGGAAATAAACAAGAGGAAAAAAATCTTTCATCAGAATAACTTCATATATTCAGTAAAGACCCACTTCCAGAAAGCTTTTGAAATCAAATTGAAAAAGAAATAAACATAATAATAAGTACCAAAAAGGCTGCATAACATGCCTGGCTTTAGGAGACTTCCTGGCGAGACTTCTGTTTCTGGCTGAGTGTGAGTAACAGTCACTTCCTCGCGGCCTGTGCTATCTCGGTACTTTCTCGTCTCTTCGATGGACTGCGGAAAAATTAAGGCTCCTTACTTTCCTTTTCTCTTTTAGTTGAAGCTTCAAAATTGTTATAATAATAACAATAATGATGATGTTCATGTTGATGTTCATTTTGATGAAGATGAGGATGAGGATGTGGATGTGGATGTGGATGTGGATGAGGATGAGGATGAGGATGAGGATGAGGATGAGAATGAGGATGAGGATGAGGATGAGGATGAGGATGAGGATGTGGATGTGGATGAGGATGAGGATGAGGATGAGGATGAGGATGAGGATGAGGATGAGGATGAGGATGAGGATGTGGATGAGGATGAGGATGAGGATGTGGATGAGGATGAGGATGAGGATGAGGATGTGGATGTGGATGTGGATGAGGATGAGGATGAGGATGAGGATGAGGATGAGGATGAGGATGAGGATGAGGATGTGGATGTGGATGAGGATGAGGATGAGGATGAGGATGTGGATGAGAATGAGGATGAGGATGTGGATGAGAATGAGGATGAGGATGAGGATGAGGATGAGGATGAAGATGTGGATAAGGATGAGGATGTGGATGAGGATGAGAATGAGGATAAGGATGAGGAGGATGATAAGGCTAAGGATGAGGATGAGGATAAGGATAAAGATGAGGATGTATCTTATAATCCAGCAAACACAATACATTTTTCCTCTTGTTTAACTTCATGAAATGGTAAGCTTAAATTGAATTTCCATCAGGAATCACATTCAAGAATAACAGTCTATTGATTCAGAGAAAAGTACAATATGAAATAATGAATTTTTGAAATCCCAAACCTATTTTCCACACCATCTAACAGCAGCACCACAAACCAAACAAAATTAATAAAACTAAAAACAAACCGACTACCACAAGAAGAAAAGCAAAAAATAAAAGTGAGAACCATAGACGCTTACCCCATCCGGTCTTCTAATCCGGGTAATGGTGGACGAATGGAACCTGTGATGAATTCCAGGCTGAAGCTGCTGGCCACCTGGAGGGCCAAGAGGTGTATTTCCCGCAGGTGGATTAACGTTGTCATATTTTGGTCCTTCCTTCAACAGCTGAGAAAGTCCACCCGAGACCCTGAGAGAGGTTAAATTTTCAGTTTGTAACCAACAAGATGAAAAATGAACATCACAAGATATTTTACTGTAATATGATTGTTTGAAATGGTAATGAAAATTTCTTACTGTACTATCATCCTCTGAAATTAATAGATCATTTACATCTATTCCCAAATCACTATCATTACAGAAAGGAAAATGGCAGAAAAGCAAAAACACAAAAATATTAACATCAACTTTTAAATTAGTTTAACTCTTCTGAGACAGGCCACATCTTATGATATGTAGCCTGGGGTGAGCAACTTAGGATATATACTTACTTAAGATACACATAGTTACACAACTGAAGGAATAAATATCTTGTAATTCCAACAATAGGAATAATGCTGTTTGAAAGTGATCCCAAATGCAGAGGGTTAAAAAACAATACAACCCAACCTTATCCCTATTAAGACCTCTATTCAGCATGGAACATTACGAGTAAAAAAATGGGAAATCACTTATAAAGATGATATGTTTACAATATGAAACAACAGAAAACCTACATTCCCCTCAACTCACCTATCATCTAGATCAGAATCTTCCTTTAGCACTGAATCCCTATTTCTGTCGGAAGGATCGAAGCCTGGCCCTGGTAACATCGGAGGACCTGCAATAGAGGTTCTCGTTAAGAGTCTGATTCTAAAGCCCCAAGTTACAGTTACTTTCATTACATTAAAATATGCTCTAAACACTTCAGAAATTATATTCCTTTTCTATTCTAAGTTCTCATTACT
>BOPN01005446.1:80000-82500 GCA_017312705.2 Penaeus japonicus
CTTTAAATCTACATAGAACAGATTAGTAGATTATCCTAGATATTAGGAAGTAGATCATTTCATTCATGCTAAGCTATTCCCATTTAAAGGCATCATTTTCCTGTAAACATCAATGTGAATTTCTCACTATATTCAACAAAACATCAAACCTCTGGTATGATTTCCTTTGGTGAATAGCAACAGTCTCTTCTTAAAACAAAAGAAGATAAATATTTAACTTGGAAACCACTGGAAGACAAAGGCCATTTTTCATCATTTGATCATGAAACATTAATATTAAGTCCAGTGCAAGTATCCAACATCTTTACCAGTAAATTGAATAACAGGACAACTACAAAATTCCACACCCATATTCCTGCATGATATGGTTAGACTTGGTATTTCTATTCTGATAAATAAAGAAATAGATGAATTAAATTTACATAAACATATACACACACTATCACTTACTCTTTAACATGCAACAAGTAATGCATAAATCTTACATGTTGTAAACATCAATTCAACTCTCAAAATGCAGGTGTGTATAAAACATATCTGGAATGGTAGACTTCTGGCCGTAAAAAAAGAAAAAAAAAGGTACATGGTTACCTGTGCTGTTTTTCCTCACCATATTATCACAGTTTAAAGCCAAATGGTCAAGATACAGAAAAATGTTTAGATTTGTATTTGATGTTTATGGAGAGTAGGTATGAATGACTAAATTGGTTATCTGGAATAAAGAAGAAAGATATTGAATTGGCAATTATCAGGTAAATTAATTGTGTTTCAGTAACACAAGAATTCAAAGAATAAAAACATGCCAGGTTTATCAAATATTTTGAAAAAATTACATGCAAACTTTTTATTTTGTTTGAGTTAAAGAAGTGGGAGTGCAGTGTTGAAAAAAACAGACAGATTGAAGGAATGTGTACTATATACATGAGTTGAAAAAAATATGAATAAAAGAGAATTTATTAACTTCAGAGAGCAAAAGCTGTGACTGACCCATTTTGTTGATATCTTCATCAGAATTGCAATATAAAAGAGACATGCATCAGTTACATCTCCTGTGCTGTAAAAGTATTAACCCATTCACGACGGGGGCATTCCAGCCTTGCATGTCACAATGCCGGGGCTCTCGAACGCATAGGCCTAAATCAGTTAAATAAACGACGCCGTATCGCGTACCCAGCAAACGGGCCTAGAATGCGCAGTACAGTAGTGTACCACCCGTCACGAGAGGGTTAATTCACATATCCACATTTGCCACAATAAACTTTGCTCATAGTAATAGAAGTACAGATGATGGAACGAGTTTACGAATTCATAGTCATCTTCAGATTTCCAGATTGAGTTCTAATTCTTCTATTTTTGGCTGGAGAGCTTGCTGGCCTAAGAGTTAATTGTATGCATTCAGCATTTAGATTTTATACATTTTAGCTGTATGTTCTCTAGATTCTTTATTGAATTGCATAAGAGTAAAAGAGAAAAGAAAATGCATTTTAAAGATCATAGATAATACTAATGAAAGTACCTTTTTAGTGGAGGTTTTGATGACAGTTTCAGTGTGCAATTTTTATATATTTGATGTCTCATATGTGATTTTGCATTGAATTTACAATGCAAAACAGATTGTTTCTTAATGGTAAGATATTATTTATTTTAGATTTCAATTGTTTCTCTATAGTCTGCAGGTAACAAACAATCTTGGTCAATAACTTCCACTCTTAATTGGCAGGAGCGTCCATGGAGCCTTCACGTGGGGAGGTGCAGTCCAGAGAGGGCGGAGTCGGCGCTGCAAGGTGCTGGCATGGTCACGCGCCAGGGAGACATTATCTCTTTTGTGGCGAATGACCTGCACAACAAAATTAAACTCTCCAGTCCCGTTTCCAAAAGTCAGAGGCTCGACTGATTCTCTTTTTTTCTGTCTTTTTTTGGCTGTCTCTCTCTCTTTTTTTTTTTTTTTTTTTTTTTTTATAATGATTGGATCTAGGGGAGGGATGTCATATGTGGTCTGGTGTAGGTGGGGGGTGTGGGCTTTTTATGAGAGATCACTTTGCAGCTCTCTAGCTGGGGGGGAAAAACTGTATGCTCTTGAGTTTCTTGCATTTAAATCTCTCTGTCTTTTGCAATGAGATTTGTTTCATTGTTTACTCACAGAGATTGACATTAATTATAAGTCAGGATCGATATATTATTTTCTACTTATTTGTCATTAATAAGATTAAAGGAATTATCATTTGATCTCTCATAGTATACAGCATAACTGTAGGATAATGACAACAAGAAAGCTTGATTTTGTTTAAATGCAAATCTGATAGTCAGGTGTAAAAAAGGTATGAATTAGTAAATCAGATGTTTTTTTAGCATAGAATCTCATACCACATAACACACAAAGATGACTTACAGACTGGTTCTCCCAGCAGTGGCATCATTCCCTGGTTCCCGAAGTTCAACACCAAGCTTGTTGAGGGCAGCTTTAGCACCACAGGTTCCTGCCATTGACCCTACTGTCATC
>BOPN01005446.1:87500-89568 GCA_017312705.2 Penaeus japonicus
TGTAAATGTACCACCCAAAGGAGTGTATGATTTACTCATGGTTCTATACCTCTCCTTCAACAAAAGAGCATAACATTTTGTATTGTAGGAATGATGGTCATTTAGATTGCACATAATGCATGAATTGATAATTATTTAAACTGGTTTTATAGAAAAAGATTTTACAAAAAGAATATTGTTATTTGTATTTGGAAGACAAGTTGCTGAGGTGGGAAAGGTTCACACATCTTTTGTGTGTATGTGTATATTTACATGGAATAAAAAGGCAATTGAATTAGAGGCAAAAACTCTGTTCAGAGCTCATGACCATTTATAGTTGTCCAGGTTATGAAGGATTAAGTATTAGTAAAGTTATTGTAGTAGTAATACTTTTATAGAAATTAATAGTTTGTATTACCTCATTTATTATTATTTGTAGTACTATTAGTTTTTCCTGTTATTAGAATTATCTTTAGTTTTATTATCATCTCTGTTATCATCAATCATGGTATGATAATATCTATTCTCATTCTTTTACCTTTCTGTTATATTTGTTTTTATTTTTGCTGTTATTATCATCATTGTTATTATTATTTTCATTATTATTTTTATTATTATTATTCTTGTTATCTATGATGGTGATATTAATATAATCATATCATAACTATTATTAATAATTACTATTAATTAATAGCATCATTATCATCATCACATCACTATCAGCATCATCATTATCATCACCATTATTATCAACATGATATTCACCATCAGCATTATCTTCATCATCATCATCATTATTACCAAAAGAATCTTCAAATACTCATACTATGAACAAGAAGCAACATAAAATCTTACATTCTTCTACATTAAGGAAATTAACAAAATCATTACGTACTAAAATTTGATAAAAATGTTTTTTATGGGCAAAAGAAAAGCAATAAAGTGATGGAAGATAGGGGGAAAAAATTACAGAAAGGGATTTATTAACAAAGAGAATACTGAACAAAAAAGAAAAAGAATAATAAGAAAAGAAGACATCATAAGAATTATAAATAAACAATGAAAGAAATACAGGGAAGGGAAAGAGAGCCAAGTGCTTTGGCGTATTGCGTATTGAGTGTTGCCAACGACAACGTTTAGAAATAGCTTTCTCTAAAAGAATGACAAATTATATTGCTAAGAGAAACCGCCATGAAGAAAAGGACCTTAAAACAATAATGCACTTGGAAATCGCGTAATCGAAGCGAAATTCCTATTTGCATTGTTGAAATAATCATTTTTATTCTGACCTCTACTGTTTGCCGCAATGATCTCCGTTTTAGCCATTATAATCCTATAGAATCTCATAGACTCTAACAGTATTATATGCATACATATATATATATTATATTTACATATATATATTATATATACATATAATATATATATACATATATATACATATATATATATTTATATATATATATATACATATATAAAAACATTTATATATATATACATATATAAATACATATATATATATACATATATACATATATATACACATATATATACAAATATATACACATATATATACAAATATATACACATATATATAAATATATATATATATATACATATATAAACATATATATACATATATATATATACATATATATACATATAAATGCTTATATATACATATCTATATATATATACATATATATGCTTATATATACATACATATATACATATATATATACATATATATACATATATATATATACATATACATATATATACATATACATATATATACATATACATATATATACATATACATATATATACACATACATATATATACACATATATATATATACATATATATATACATATATATACATATACATATACATATACATATATATACGCATATATATACATGTATATACGCATATATACACATATATACACACATATATATACACATATATTTACACATATACACACATATATACACATATATACATATGTATACATATATATACATATATATACACATATATATACATATATTTATACATATATTATATATATATATATATAT
>BOPN01005447.1:90000-92500 GCA_017312705.2 Penaeus japonicus
CGATCTTGCGGCCGTGGACGATGCCCTTGATGGCGCCCTGGGCCAGACCGTTGCAGATTACCACGGAAGTGCCTCGCTCGAGGGCCCAGCTGGCGGCCTTCACCTTGGAGTCCATGCCGCCAGTGCCAACGTTCGACTTGGCGCCGAACTCTAGGCTGGAAATCATATTTGGAGAGAAGTTGTCAATCAGGCGAGCACCTTCCTCGCCCGGCGGCTTGTTGAAGATCCCGTCGACATCCGTCATGAGGATCAGGAGGTCCGTCTCCACTTCGGAGGCGAGGCGCGCGGCGAGGGAATCATTGTCGCGGATGTCAAGCTTGCGACTGACCTCCTCGTCGACGTCGGGCGGGGGCGTGACGGCGTCGTTGGTGTTGATGATGGGGAGGATGTTGAGGGCGATGAGCTCGTTGATGGTAGAGATGAGGTTCTGGCGAGTCTCGTTGTTGTAGAAGTCCGGCTTCGTGATGAGGATCTGCGCGACCTTCACGCCATACTGGGCGAACATGGCTTCATAGAGGGACATAAGGCCCGACTGGCCCACGGCAGCAGACGCCCGAGGTGCCAGCATGCTCTTCACTTCCTCCTGCGATCACAAAATACCATTAGCCAAGCCTGCATTATTTAGCATAAGGATTTAACATCCAAAAGCCACATGTGTCATTCAAGTGTAACCAGAAGTCATTCTTCTCTTACCCCGCGGAGGTTGTCCTTGCCAGAGAGCGTCTCCCTCATGCTCAGGGACATGAGGAGCTCCTGCGCCATCTTCTGCTTCCCGAAGGCGACGGCGCCGGAGGTGACCATCATCATCTCGCGCCCTTCATTCTGCAGTTCGGCCACCTGAGTCAAGCGAGAGAAAGGGTCAGGTTGTCTGTCTCCTTCATCATTTGCTAAATTGTGAAATTAATTGCGGTTACTTTTTCCATTGCCCTTTTTTAGCACCTAGCCAAGATAACAATCATTAACATTATCATCCATATCGTCACAGTGTGTGCTTTTGTGTGTGTGTGTGTGTGTGTGTGTGTGTGTGTGTGTGTGTGTGTGTGTGTGTGTGTGTGTGTGTGTGTGTGTGTGTGTATATGTATATATATATTTATATATATATATATATATATATATATATATATATAGATATATATATATATATATATACGTATATATATATATATATATATATATATATATATATATATATATATATATGTGTGTGTGTGTGTGTGTGTGTGTGTGTGTGTGTGTGTGTATGTATATGTGTGTGTGTGTGTGTGTGTGTGTGTGTGTGTGTGTGTGTGTGTATGTGTGTGTGTGGTGTGTGTGTGTGTGTGTGTGTGTGTGTGTGTGTGTGTGTGTGTGTGTGTGTGTGTGTGTGTATGTGTGTGTGTGTGTGTGTGTGTGTGTGTGTGTACATAGGAAGCGCGCGCTCCTGACCTGCTCGACGATCGACGCCAGCCTCCCGAGCGCGAGGCCGTAGCCGTCCCGCCGGGTGATGACGGCCGAGCCGAGCTTGACGACGATCCGGCGCGAGTGCTGCAGCTGCTGGCGGTGCTGGAAGGCCGCGCGCGACCCTTCAATGCGCGAGATGGACCGAGAGGCGTCCAGGTGCAGGTTGGACTGGGGGGGGAGGGGGCTTTAGTTGTTTTGTTTTTTTTTCATAATCTCTTCCTTAAGATTAAACACAACTTTTAACTAATTTGGATTAATATGAAGTAAACACATATATACCGTGTGTTTATCAAGAAACTATAGAATTAACGGACAACATTTATGCAACAGAATAAGAAAATAAAAACATCTTTTCCACCTGATTACATAATGCACCACCAGATGTGATCATTGAGAGAGAACACCTGAGAGTCTTAGCAATCCCGCCCAGAGAGAAATGGAAGGCGTCGGCAGATCCGTCACTTCCAAGGCGTCGCTTACCCAGTGGTTCCTGGTGCTGTAGGCGCGGCGCTGGAAGGGCGCGATGGACTTCCCGAAGGCGATGTTGGCGGAGGTGGAGTAGGCGGGCCGGTAAGCGCCGAGGAAGGACACGCGAAGGGAGGCGCCCTTACTGCCCTTGCTGGAGTACCAAGGCTCCCCGTAGGTGTCGGGGCGGCGGGAGTAGGTCTTGCCTGCGGGCGCGACGGTGAGGCGGGTGTTCCGAGGAATGATTTCGAAGGAGGAGGAGGTCGTCTTGCTAATAGGAAGACGGACCATGGGTCCGAGCACCTTGTGGAAGGGCACCATTATGGCACAAGTTTCTGTATTTTCAACGTTCCTTGCCGAAACGAATTATCAAAGTTGCAATATGCACTCAACAATAAATCCTAAGCACACCTATAAGATGCAGTAATTGTCAGAGCTGCTCCCTCTGGAATGGTGACGGGCGAGAGCCGCGAAGCCCTTATATATGTGGGCCTGTGAGTGTCGGTGCGGCGATGGCATGGGTCGGGGCGGGAGGGGATGCCACGCTGATTGCCTCACCTCGCTGACTGAACTCACCTGCGTCTCTTGGGTTAGT
>BOPN01005448.1:0-12500 GCA_017312705.2 Penaeus japonicus
CCGACACCCGTCACATTTTCTATTTTATTTTATTTATCCTATTTTATTTTATTTAACCTATTTTATTTTATTTATCCGTCACATTTTATCCTACGCCCTACACCCGACACCCGTCACATTTTCCCGACGCCCCACCCCACAGGTTCTTTACTACGGGCACATATGTACACGCATATACGCACATGGAATGGACGTATACACATGTAAAAGCATATACACACATGCAATTAACGTATACACATATGTACATGCATATACGCACATGCAATGGACGTTATACATATGTACACGCATATACGCACATGCAATGGACGTTACACATATGTACACGCTTATACGGACATGCAATGGACGTATACACATATGTACACAGATATACACAGACAGAATGGACGTATACACATATATATACACGCATATACACACATGCAATTAACGTATACACATATGTACACGCATATACCCACATGCAATGGACGTATACACATATATACACGCATATACACATATGTACACGCATACACCCACATACAATGGACGTATGGACATATGTATACGCATATACTGTCATGTATGATCTCTTTGATATGTGGTATGTTTGGGCCACAATAATTATTTTCTTTCAGTTACCCCATTTCCCATGTTCTATGGATTTCTTTGTTTTCACGATATCTCAGTTGTGTGCTGGACATGGTGGAGGCAAGGTTTGAGCTGGTGTCCTAGGATGTCTTGTACTATTAAGTATTGTTCTAAGTTGTTTTGATATTACTCAAGCTCACATTTTCTTTCATTTACTATGTTGGGTGGTAGTTCTCAAAGTCTTGTTAATTTCTAAGGGATTATATTAAAGTTACGAAACCAACATAGTTTGTTTCTGTTTTGCCTTCGATTTTGGGGCCATTTGTTTACATGTTTAATGCGTCCTTGGAAAGGAAACCTAATTAATTGAAATGATAATGATAAC
This sequence comes from Penaeus japonicus, assembly GCA_017312705.2. Classification (NCBI taxonomy): domain Eukaryota; kingdom Metazoa; phylum Arthropoda; class Malacostraca; order Decapoda; family Penaeidae; genus Penaeus; species Penaeus japonicus. The sequence goes on from BOPN01005448.1 coordinate 965, forward strand.
CCATCTATAAATAATAATTAGGTTGGTTAGCTGAAGGCATAACAATACGTACATTTACTACACACTCACACACACATACACACACACACACACACACACACACACACATGCAATGGACGTATACACATATCATCATTATCATTAATGTATTAATTATCATTACTCCATTACTATCATTAATATAATCATTATTAACATCATCATTATCATCATCATTATTATCATTCACATGAATAGTAATTTCGACGTTAAAATAGTAATTCCAAACAGCAGTACTGATATCAATGTGGATGATAGTAGTGTTCTACATCAAAATATATCCCAAAAAAACAAAATGGCGCCAATGCTTTGGGCATTTCGTCGACTTGTATCCACATAACGTCGACTTCGTATTCTGGAGAGGGAACTATTAATGTGTATTGAGAAAAAAAAAACATCGTGACGCATGCAATTATTTTTCTTCTTGGGGATAAAAGACACTGATATCATTATCATCAGCATGATAAAATGCTATTTTTAAGGTGTATTAGCAGTCAAAGTAGACGTTGGCATTACTCGACCAGCAGAATTTAAGTATCACCTTAATAACACTATCATCCTTAATACCATAATTACGGTTATAGTTATCCTCATCCACATCAACGTCTCCCATATATTGAAGTATTTATAAGACAAACGTCTTATCATAACATTCGTTGTGAATCTTTATGTAAGTTACCCTTAAATCAAACGAGTCAACATTTTCTATCAATACTTATCATGATAGAAATGTTGGCATAAATATTGTGAGGGAGGTAACAAATATATTTTACTTATTTCAAACCATAAGTATTAATATTGCTACGCCAGCCGGTTTTTGTCTATGTGTAATCATGTGCCAACGTGATAAGACGATGTAAGCTAGGCAAACATGACGCAAGGGTCGGGGCGGGAGGAGCGGAGAGACAAGGCCGTAGGACAGACTCAGTTTGGTGCCCCTGTTGCGCAGTCATTTAGATGTGTGGATGTTGAATACACATGTATGTTGGATGTTAATATTTTTGCTTTTCAATATATTCATCCATAACACAAAAAAATATACATATATATACTCGTGTGTGCCCCTTGTGACCTGGATTACTCTGTGTTGGCCCTTGTACTGTGATATGCCTGTTCTGTTTAGTCTCCCTGTATTGTGCCCATGGGATAGTGTAGCGTGTGAAGTATGTGTGTAAATAAAGGAATGTTACTTCTCATTAATAATTGATGAATCCACTGACATTGGGACAGAATCTGTGATGGCAATAGTTGTCAAGTATTATGACTCAGTTGAGGGGAAAGTAGTAACCCGGCTTCTTGGTTTACCTGCACTGAAGGGCGAATCTGCTGAAGACTTGTTTGAATTACTTTGTGAACAGATGCAGTTATACAACATGGATTGGTCAAAATGTATTGGATTTGCCGCAGATACAACGAATGTCATGTTCGGAGCCAATAACAACATTGTTAGTAGATTAAAGGAAAAGAACCCCGACATCATAACAGTGAAATGTGTATGTCACTCACTATCTTTAGCAGTCAGTCATTCAACTAAACTTTTACCAAAGCCACTTGAACAATTATTGCGAGAATGTAACTCCTATTTCAGTCACTCCAGCAAGAGGCTTCGGGACCTTAAAGAATTTCAGGAATTTTTGCAAGCTCAGCAACACAGAATTCTGAAGTTAAATGACATTCGTTGGCTCTCGCTAAGTGCATGTATTTCTAGGATTCTTGAACAGTGGAATGTTTTGCACATGTACTTTCAGCTAGCCCATACTGAAGACCGATTGCTTTCTTCTAAATTCCTCTACAGTCAGTTTTCAAACCCATATACCCATCTTTACTTTCAGTTCTTGGATTATGTTTTAGAACTGACTGATAAATATAATACCATCTTTCAAAGTTCTCACTCTATGGTACATCGTGTAGTAAAGGACTCACATCAGCTCTATGTTCAGATTCTCAGTTGTTTCTTCAAACCCTGTACTCTCAAGGGACCAATCAGTGAAGTAGTAAAACTAGATCCAAAGAACCAGGCCTACCATTTACCAGCTAACAAAATCTATGGAGGCATTAAGTTTGCACGACTCTTAGAGACAACAGCCAGTAAGAGGGACTTGCGGAGTACCAACCAAATGTTTGAGCGGCTGCTTCAGTTTCTGGTGCAGCTGGCTATTCAGCTTCAGCAGCGCTTACCTCTCAGTAATGCAGTTCTTTCTGATATTTGTTCTGTGCTTGATCCTGAAGAAATAATGCGTGGGAGTAATATGTCTGTTGCAAATATCAGTGCCAAGATTCCTGGAATTGTTAAAGACGAAGATGAACAAAAGTTGGATGACGAATGGAGGTTACTAATCATAAGTGATGATGCAAAGAATATTCTCTCACAGAACGCTACCACTAACATTGACACTGAAGTCTTTTGGTCTAAAATCTGTCACACCGGGAAATACCCACTACTCTCCAAACTTGTTAAAGCATTATTAACCATACCAGTATCTAATGCAGATTGTGAGAGAATATTTTCAATGGTTACTTTGAAAAAGACGGAGAAAAGAAACAGGCTAAAAAACAGTAGTCTGGCAAATGAAATCGTAAGTGGAGAGGGAATCAGACTGAGTGAGTGCGTAAAATTTGAGCCCTCAGCAGACATGATCAAGTCGATGGGTAAGAATATATTCCCTCAGTGGCGTAATGATCAGTAAGTAGTAATGAACTTGGGCAAGTGAAGACTTAAATTTTTATTTGGAGAAAAGTTTTCTTGAAACCCGAATTTAAAGGGTAATTTGCATAGTCCTACTGAAAAAAAAATATGTACACGCATATACACACATGCAATGGACGTATACACATATGTACATGCATATACACACTTGCAATGGACGTATACACATATGTACACGCATATACACACATACAACGGACGCACACGCATATACACACATGCAACGGATGTATACGAATATCTACACGCATATACACGCATGCAACGGACGTATACACATATACACACATGCAACGGACGTATACATATATATATATACACGCACATACACACATGCAACGGACGTATACACATATACACACATGCCACGGATGTATACACATATGTATATGAATTTACACTATTTGTTTACCCGTACACTTTCCTATAGGCACAATACAGTACATCACACTACAGAATACGGATTATGTTAAGGCAACATAATGTCTTTTAGGAGACACACGTGAGGTCTTCCCAGGGGCAGCACCTAACTGGTCTGCTTCGTTCCTCCGTTCCTCTCGTCCAGACATGTGTATAAAAAATTATATTTATACATGTTTCGGACAGAGTCAAAGACCCACAGGCGTATTTATTTATGCTCAGTGTGATAAAAGCATTCCTATATTTCCTCTTCGTAATAAATATAAAACAAAGATAACATGAAGAGGATGGGTCCCTGGTGACCATAGGAACACGAGACTGATTATCTGGTTCAATTCAGGACTAAATTCTAAAAAAAAAGTATTTCTTAAAATTACTAGTTTTAAAGTTCTTCTTTTCCCTTTTATATCCCAAATGTTTACGTTTTAAATACAAACCCGAATGTTTTCAAATAATAATACAAATAATTCAAATTTAAAGGAACCGTGACTACGTATGACTTCCTGAACTTCCATCCCTGCCAACACCAGCATGTCCGAGGTTGACCCCGCCAAGATTGGCCAGTTGTGACAGGTAAGATTAGAATCTAAATCTCTGTTCCATGTTTGAAAACTTCATTAGCATTTCAGTGTTACGCAAAGTTAGTGATAGGTAGAAAAACAACGTTGTTTACTGGGGAAAGAACACTTCCAAATCTCTAGGATTTTGTCTGGGCCAGGCAGTTACATGCCCCTCTGTCTAGTATTGCAGCACTAGGGTAAGATTGTAGTGAAAGGTCCACATTTCTGATTTATGGGAGAACAAGAAGCAACTTGATAGGGTCTACCGGGGTAAAATGGGTAATTTTGAGGCATTTTTTATTTTTGATAAGCCATAACTTTGCAAAAAAAAGCAGCAGTGACATGAAATTTGGCAGGAATAACATTAGATACATGCACTACAAGAAAATCATATAAGTTTCTTATGTTGTTCCCCATGGGACTATGCATAACAATAAAAGTCCAAGGTATTTTTGTTACCCATTTTACCCCAGCGCCGGGGTAAAATGGGTAACTCATTATAACATAAATTTTATCAGAATGCAGCCCCTTAAATGACAGAAAACAACAGAAAAGAATAGTGGAAGTTGTTTGTTTACTTATTTATGCTCAGATGCTATTCTGTACAGTTTTTACAAAAAAAATTTTCAACTATATCAAAATTCTCTGGTAAGCATATGACACAAGTCCATTTATTGCATTGATCACAGGACACCCAGTGAGGTTTATATTTTTTTGCTTCCTCTCCATAAAGTTTTCCACAAATGACACATGGGGCATAGTCTTCATCTTCTGAAGAATTTGATGGCATTGAATCTTCATCAATTTCATTGTCCAACACAATCATCCTCTTTGCTCTTTTTCTTACTTGTCTTTTTGGCTTCTGTTTTTCACATCCACTTTCTATAATTTGAAAACTATCAGCATTGCCACTGCTGCTATTTCCTTTCTTTCCCTTTCCCTTCTTTGCATTTCTCTCTTCTTCTTCTTGCCTTAGCCTTTCAATGACATCTTTTGCCGTTAAGACCTCTCCAGTCTTTGCTTGGACTCGTGTTTCAGTTGGAATACCAAGCTCCTTTCCAATTTTGTGAACAGCATTGCCTTCTTCCACTTTAAGTATAGCTTCTCTCAACATTTCCTCGTCATACATCTTTTCTCGCTTCTTTACATAAGTCCTTGGCATTTTGGTGGTAATCTAATTTAGGCCTAAAATGAAAATGGCGGCGATTACCCATTTTACCCCAGAAGATAAAAATGCTAATAGTTTTGTGCATGGTAGACAGAGCAACAAATTGTGCGTATGTATTTTCAAGTTATGTTATAAATAAACTGTGAAAAAGGAATAAATTTCCTTACCTGATATTGTTCTTCTTAAATCTTAAAATAACTTTTACACAGCAAATTTTCGTTGTAGTTGATAACACAGTTGATTCGTCCTCTCGTACCTCTTCGCAACCAAAACAAACTAATGTTGGTGTTGTTAGGTAGTATCTATGCTACTTGACAGAACTTGCATAAATTAGTGATGAAAGAGAGGCCATGGGACGTTAATTATCCAAAATGGTAGAATTACCCATTTTACCCCGGTAGACCCTATTGCCGTAAACATTAAGAGAGATCAAACAAAATTTATAGGTGTAAATTATACTCATACTGGCACAGTCATATTCAATTTGTATGTAGTAAAACAGCCAACATATGCTGCATATCATATTTAACCCATAATTATTTTTAGAGGCTATGTTATCAATATATAATCTGTAGGTATAATCTCTGATTGCTTGACATTATAAGGGCAAAATAAATACTAATCAGAAATAGGGGAATGAGAACCACAGATCTTAATAATTCTTCAACATCATTACTTCCATATGCTCTGTACAAACTATTTGAAATAACAAAGATAATGTTTAAGTGGCAGGGCCCCTGTTAAGGTATCAATACACCTAATTATTCGCTTTTTTATTCAGGGGCTGGAGGTGATTATAAACCCTCTGCAGGTATGGGTGTTGTTGAAAATAAACCCTCTGCAGCTGGGGGTGTCGTTCAAAATGAACCGTCTGCAGCTAGGGGTGTAGTGGAAATTGAACCCTCCGCAGCTAGGGGTGTAGTTAAAATTGAACCCTCTGCAGCTAGGGGTATAGATGAAATTGAACCCTCCGCAGCTATGGGTGTAGTTGAAATTCAACGCTCTGCAGCTAGGGGTGTTGATGCCAGGGTGATAGTAATGGTTAGTATTTAAAATTATTTTGATAAGGAGATATATTTGTGGCTGAGCAGTGTCCCTGAGTTTCCCCCTTCAAACATTTTCATTGATAGTCCTTGCATATTTTTAGTTCTTTTTGTTATTCAGGTTTTTATTCCAATGTGAGTATTATGTTTATTGAGTAAATCATGAGTAGATATTTATATTTGTTTATATGCATATCCCTCTTATATTATTTTATGTATTTCTCTTTCTTTTTTCTTTTTTTTTGCTATTACATATTTAATTGTTGAGTAGATATATAATGTTTAGGAAGGATTTTGTATACTAGAAACATAAACAGCATAAATAAAACAATCATATTTATTAAAATTTAACGTTCAGCCACTGGATGGGTCCCCCCGAGACGCTGAGCAGCAGAGTGGCGCTATCCGCAAGAGCGTTAGGGCCAAAACAAACATGCCGTTTAAACGAGACCTGGTAAGTAAAAAAAAAAAATCATCAGTTTAGTCAGTTTAGTACAAGATACAATGCCATTGACGCTTATAGGGAGTTATATAACTATATAACAGTATTTCAATTGGCCTACGTTACTACAAGATATCCGAAATTATGTATTTTGTACATGAGAAACATAAACAGTGTAAATAAAACAATATATTTATGTAAAATTTATGGTTCTGCAGGTCTTCACGCCACTGGATGATGCATCACCCGGAGATGCTGAGCAGCAGTGTTGTGGTACTGCCTTTAGGTGCGATCATGACTTACCTGATGGCCTTCTGGTAAGTACCAAAACTTTTCTTTTTTTTTATGGAATACAGTGAGATTGGTGAAAAAAAAAAAGTCATCCCTGTGTAGTTTTTGTATTATTTATTTATTTACTATGTCTGCATTTTGTTCGAGGAAGCTTGCCAGACCACAAGGAGACCCAGAATGCCCTCCTTTATTTAATAATGTTTTATTGAATAACTAAAAAAATTTATCTGCATATCCCTTTCATAATTTTTTATATATTTCTTTTTTTATGTTTAAGCATCATCAATCACAAATGTTTCATAATATTACATTTCCTTTGTTTCCTCTGTTTTATTTTAGTTGATTGGTTATACAATATCCTTTTTCATTGCAGGAATTTCGGGTTGTGACCCCCCTACCTGGCCCTAGTAGCAGCGATTCTGAGGAAAGCCAGAGTGAATGGGAAGAAGTTGGAGGAGAAGGAGATGAGGATGAAGATGAAGATGATGAAGACCATTACTTCTCCATTAGAGATAAGGCTGACACATACGTAAGTGCCAAATGCTATTTATTAGAGATCTTAGTCCATTTATCATATAACTTGTAAACGCTTATTATAACAGTAATGACATCAAGAAACTATGTCTAAAAGATCTACATCATGTTGGGGCCCCTATGAATATATAAGGTTTCATAAATCAGATTAAATGCCTAGGACTCCCAGACGAACATTGTAAGAATATTGCACTCACTGGAAGGAATTACCCCCAGTAGAGGATAACTGCCAGAGAGTTGCTACAGATTTGATAGACTTGCATGGAAGTAGAGCTGGTTATAGGTACTGCTTAACGGTTATGGATCACTTCTCCAGATTTATAAGGATTTATCCTTTGAGGAATAAAAGCACTAAAGCCGTTGCTACAGCTTTCAAAGTGGACATCTGCCGTTTCGGCAAGCCTCATCTACTAATAATGGATAATGGAGGTGAATTTACAAGTTCTGAGTTCAAAGAGTTCTGTCAAAGAGCAGGGATTAAGCAAGGATTTACTATACCGTACCATCCTAGATGAAATTCGGTAATATAAAGAGCTCACCGAACATTAAAAACTGTACTAGCAATCCTAAGCCAAGAACATCCTAACACGTGGACAGAACACATCCATGAAACTGAGAAGGTTTTAAACGAAGCCGTGCACACCTCATTAGGAACGTCGCCGTTCTTTGCATTTTACGGGAGACATCCGATTCGGGAAGTCGGGCAGTTGATATTACCCCCAGATGAGGACTTAGAAGACAGTGACAAACTCGATGTAAAAGGTCTATTAAAGGAAACTATGAAAAGAAACACAAGGCAATATATTGACAGAGCAAACAAGGGTAGGAAAAATACTGTGCTAAAAGTTGGTGATTTGGCATGGGTGTACATAGAAGAACCAATTCCTGGTACTGCCATTAAACTTAACCGAAAATGGAAAGGACCCTATAAAATAATTAACATTGTGGATGGAGGAAGAGCTTATAAACTGGAAAATGTCTTTGATGGTACTGTTATTGATCGATCCTCTGAAAAGCTAAGATCTTACTTTGAAAGAGACGATATTTTAGATAAAATCGAGGAAAAATACCTTACAGCTGAAGAGGAAAGAGAGATGCTAACTGACGTTAGAGTACGAATCACTCCGAAAAGGTTTCAAGATTTTGTATTGACATAGGATACTTTGTCTTTATCTGTAAGTTAGATTGTATGATTATTTGTTTGACTATAATCCAAGGCTTTACATAGAAGATATTCATTTTTTTTCGAGTATTATTACCGTACTTGTTAAAACAATCTACTATGGTTGGTTGCCCTAAGTAATGTTGATATGATACCGAGATGATTGAGTGACACATTTGAGCCTCCCACGAGGTACCATGAGAGGGTAGATGTCCCGCATGGAGGGAGAGGACTGCAGTCTCTAATGAATGGGCGGCGTAGAAGCTAAGTTATGTCAAATCGAGCGCTCCCTAAACTTACGGGTGTGTCTTTCACTATGTACAAGAGGACTGGTATTTTTTTTTCTTCTTGAGATTTAGGGATTTCGGCAAAGTACAATCAAATTATTAGGGACATAAGATAAGGAGTTGTAAGGGAAGTGTCTACCTGAAGGTCTCCACCCAGGATACTTGATACCGGGAGGATCTGTTCAGAGCATTCCGAGCCAGGGTATTGTGTAACATTCCCAAATTAGCAGAATGAATGTTTGGTCATTATTCCCTAAATCTGTATCCTGGATTCTATATAGGGCGCGGGGAAGTTGACACGACCCCTCACATCTGTTAGGGCCTGTCATCTTACATAAGTGAAACTCTCTGGACTAACTTACGTGGAGTCCCCCAGTATGTGTCCGACAGTACAGTACAAAGTTTATAAGAGGCAGCATGCAGTCTTTACTATTTTCCGACCTTCTCGATACGGAGAATGTGTTTGATTCCGAAGAGGAAGGATAGGAGTGTTGGAAATGGTTATTTAATGTCACTATGGTAGAAAAATCAGCTGAGGAGAGAGTAATCATGTTTGGTTAGAAGGACAACAGTTGTTATGTAGACGAATTTCGGTCTACCCAAACCCGAGGAGCGTGTAGTGACCGGGATGTTATGGAAAGGATTAATGACCGAAATCCGTCTAAGAAATTGAAATTGATGTGTTTTTCGCTATGTATGACCTAGGATATTGTCAATGTATGTAAGTAACTCTATGTATCATTTACTTCCGGTAAGACTTTCTCCTGCATATTGTAATCAGGAGTATCCATATGATTGCTATTTAAGTATCATTTAGTTTATATAACCTCATGTAAATTGTACCAAGGTTATGTAGTAGTGTAGAATAAGGATTATTATAAGAAAAACGGAAAATTGTAATCTACTGAGGTTACCCATTTCGGTATAACAGAAAACGTGCTGTCATACGGTGTGAAAAATGAGTACCAGTAGCGGTATATTTGAAAGTCGATGGTTAACTAATGAAATGAGATAGCACCAATTGCATGGTGCTGGATAAGGTATTTTAGAGTATTGATAACATTTCGAAAATTAGAGAATAGAACCAACGTTCGGTGTAAAAATGGTGACGTGTCATGAATGACGTCACACAAAGGGACCTTTGTGGTCAAGTGAGGGGCGACCGCACAAAGACCTGGTTACGCCCAGAGCGAGGTGACATTAGGCGAGCCGAGGGGAACACGAGCAGGAGATTCTATCTATCCTATCTGAGACACCACCTGCCTCGCCTCTTGCCCCAGGCGCCATTTTCATCGCCATAAGGGTGACGTCCTCCCCATGACACGTTTACCAAATTAAACCCGCTATAAGTAAGTGCACTCATTTCTGTCATGCCATTAATGGGAAACCACAAATTATTATAATAAAACATTGATAAAATTGTACTTAAAATTACGTATCATAATGTTACTGGTATTAATTATAAATAATAGATTTATTGTAAAAGTTTTATATCAACAGTGAAACTTAGATTTAACTTGGTATGTAAAACTTTTGTAAACTTATAGTGATAGATTATTATCAATCTTTGAACCTGTGACCATGGTAAATTTAATGAAAAACTTTCGATGTTATGTCTCACAGATGTTAGTGAGATTGTTGATTAATCTCTGTACGCGTTCCTAAAGTTAAGTTAATTCTCAGGAGCGGGTTCAAAGGCGGAGTTCAAAGGCGGATTTCAAAGACTGAGTTGAAGACTGAGTCCTAAGGCTGAGTTTGGAGACTGAGTTCAAAGGCTGAGTTAAGGCCGGAACTCCAGATCAGATGCTCAGGTCATGATTGCTCAAGACTAACACATCACGACCGACTCTCAACGAAGAAGAAAGAAGAATGAAGACAGAAATCTTCAGAGAGTGTCAGAGTGATTGCTATGAAAGATATGTATAACAAGTTATTTTTGTATGTGTCGAGTTATTATGTGATTTAATATACAGTTAAGGCATGATTAGCCTAGTTTCATTATAATTCCTCTTCACAGTAATTAAAACTGCAGGTGTAAACGGATAACCTTAACACGTCACGTTACCAAGTTATTTTTATGTTAAAGGAGATTATCCTGATTTAAATTACCCAATTAATTAATGCCCATACTGTCATCCTAGATATTTTGGGATATAAAAGAGAAATACCCATTCCCGGGAAAGAGTGGTGGTAATGGCTGGGAGGGTTGGGCAGTGTGCGAGGCAGCAGATGGGGAGCGTCTAGCACAGCCGTGCCACACACTCACTCCAGGTTGGTGACAGCGAGGGCATTTCCACATCGTTGTATCTGGGGCGGGGGGTGAAGACTGTTCCGATGTAGAATTAGCATCAGTGGTGGTGGGCTGCTGGGGATTGCGGTGTGGGCAGGTGCGAGATAGCTGGGTAGATACAAAGCTTGGCTGGTAATGGGGAAGCAAAGCGGCGAGGGGCGCGCGCGGTATGGGGAGTGGAGGGGTGCGACCTGGCAACTCTCAGGCTGTGGTGGCTCAAGATAGCATTACCAATGTTAGTATTGATATTGACAATGACAACATTGATAATGATAACGATAATGATGATGATGATACGATAGTAACGATGACACTATTATTACCATTGTCTTTGCCATCAATGTTACACCATTAATGATAATACCAACATTAGTACTGATATTGCTAATAACAACATTGATAATGATGATGATATGATAATGGTGTTGGCATTAAGAACGATAACAATATTATCATCATGATTATCATTAACATTGTTGTTAGTATTATAATCATTATTATCACCATTACTATCATCATTATTATTATCACCAATGGCAATGATAAAAATAATCATAGGATAGTTATCATAAATATTATCACAATAATGATGA
>BOPN01005448.1:22500-30000 GCA_017312705.2 Penaeus japonicus
GTATGTATATATATGTATGTATATGTGTATGTGTGTGTGTGTGTGTGCGGTGTGTGTGTGTGTGTGTGTGTGCGGAAAAGAATGACCCTGCTGCCAGGTACTAAGAAATCTGAAGGCATAAAACCTTATGTTCAAACCAAACAGAAGGGAAATGAATGATAAGGTAAACAAAAAAGTTTTAAATATAACGTAAAATAAAATACAAATTATACTGACATTTTTTATAATATAGAAACGAATTCCAAATCAGGCCAATGAATGAATGAAAGGCTAAAATAAGTGACCAAACAGATCCACAGTGAGACTGCAGCTGGTGTAGAGAAGACTGTCCTGGAGGTAATACTGTTCTTGAGGTGGAGCTGAAAAATCACAGGAACTGAAAAGTATCAAGAAAAGATGAAGGAAACCTTCATTTTAAAAGACTAGCTCGAAGAATTTAAGGTCAATGATTAAGTGAAATAAGATACTTAGAGATGTAAAATGCAAAATGAAACAAAATGTGAAAGAAATAAAGGATAAAGGGAAATACGCCACGGACGAGAATGGAAAAGTGGAGACATTGAGAGGAGTAAAAAATGTGGAATGGAAGTAAGCAAAGATTTCATAACACTTTTACAATTAGATGAAATAATCGAAGTTGGGAGAACTTTCATAGAAGGCAGATAATTGAAGCAGGCTTTAAGCCCATGGCCAATTAGGGTTAAACTAACAAACGAAAACAAAATGGCAGCTTATAGGAAATAAACAAGAATCTCAAACAAAATTTGGATAGCCTCTGACCTAAACTACGAAGTTAGACATAAAAAAGTATTTGATGTATAAACTAAAACAAAACAGGAAAACGATGGAGCTGGAAAGCGCTGGTACATCACGAGCGAAATCTATATCATTAGATATATAGGGTTTATACACAAACACAAATTTAACAAAATTTACGTTCCTAGTGTGTGTGTGTGTGTGTGTGTGTGTGTGTGTGTGTGTGTGTGTGTGTGTGTGTGTGTGTGTTTGTGTGTGTGTGTGTGTTTGTGTGTGTGTGTGTGTGTGTCTGGGGGCGTGTGTCAGCTTCTATTGCCTACTCAGTGTCGCCACATGTTAGCTTTATTACTTGATTATATCTCGGTAACACCACTCATGGGTTTATTTTCACGAAGAACCCCTGAGGAAAACCTATAGCAATTCTAACAATTATAGAATAAAATACAATAGCAGTGTGGTTGTTGATCTTTAACGGCTTTTCGTATAGTATATGGGTTATGAAAAAAATTATGATTCCCCTTTCTTTCGTCTATTAATTAAGACACAAATAACACACGAATAATAGCTTCGAATAGATTATTAATAGGTTCTAGTTAGGTCTACAAATTTTATTTTTTCCTATTATATCACCAAATTGTGAGTGTACGTATCTTTTATTTCGCCCCTTTTGTGACCAATGGCCATAGCACTTCGCTGTTCGTCTTTAGTTTTCTCTTCTCTTTATTTTCTTATTTCATACTGGATAATGACCTAGCTACTGCTATTGGTTCTTTCCTCTGACTACCACGATCACAATCACTTTCACTTATCGGAAATCAGCAAAAAGCATCAGAGACAATGATTTAGCAAATGACGTTGCCGTAGACTGTGCAGCGTCTATGGCCAAATATTTGTTTGAGAGGATATATCGTCTTGTTGGGATATTCATTTTTTAAACACAAATTATGATGCCCTTTTCCTTTCACAACTTTTAGAATATATTTCATGACTCTAGCTATTCAGAATACCCTCAAATTTATGACAGAAAAGGGCTTCCCAATAGAATCCATCTGATGGAGATTTCGGTCTCGTTGAGGGGCAGAGGCCGTGATTCCAAGGAACTGCACAGTTGAAATAATTGAAAGTTATTTCAGATTAATGCTAAGTTTTGGTACATTCAAATTAAATTATGATATCAATATTGTACGTGTGATTCAGAAGGTTGGTATTTCATGACATTCATCTTATACGGTTGGTCGGATCAATCAGCTGGTCTCTTGAGTTAGGCTAGTTTCAAGCAGTCCTTGCCTTGCAGGACTCGTAATGGTCCTGTGAGTCCTAACAATGCCGGAGGTTGCACATATCTTCTCACTACCCCTGTGGCTTTTGAGTACAAGGCCTAATACACTACTTCCCCTTGTTGGAGGATGAATTGAAGGGCTTTCACAGGGAAAATCCTAGCCAAAAAGAAAACACGCTGACTTATTCTCTTGATGACTTAAGTACTAACATGACTAAGGCAATCATTCTGGAGCCTTACAAGGCCCCTAGTGACAAAGGGAAAAAGTTGGCCAAGGCTCTGGCTTCGGTTCAGAGGAAGCCTTTCTATGAGCGCAAACCCTGGGCTGGTTCAAGGGGCCTGGTAGGACCCTCCAAACCTATCGCCCCTCATCCAAATATCCGGCGTCGGTTCGTAGGAATGACAAAGAGTGACCCAAAACGGCATTGGTCTCTGAGGGAGAGTCTTGAGCTCTTAGACGCTTCCCCCCAGTTTAATGTATCCCTAAACCAGTAGACAACTCCTATCAGATGGTGAAGGTGTTGGAGATAATGCTGGCTGACAGTCCGAGAGATAAGGTCATGATCATTGTCCCATTGGATCAGGCCACACTCGCCTTCTTCCAGGAAACTTGTAAGTTCAGCTATGTTTTTTCTTGTCTTTCCTGTCATGTATTACCTTGTTGTCATCACCTCTTACCCCAAGGTATTGGGGGACTCCCATCTGACGAAAGACCTCAACCAGGCAAGTCCTGGTCACCTTGAAGTGACAAAGTCTCCGTATCTTGAAAATTGGGACTTCTGCAGGCCTCAGGATGTACGTCCCTGAGCCACTTCAGTGCTCTAAGTGCTTTAAGTGACAAAAGTACAGTTACTACCAGGGAACCTGCAAGGCCAGGCCCAATTGTGGTGTCTCTAGCAAGGTACGGAACACCAAGATGGGCTTCAAAGCACACAAGATAGTAAAAGGGACACAGTACAAAGTGTCCCAATTACACAAGGGGCATCATGCCTGGAGTCTAGCCTATTCTATCAGGAGAGAGGCGGCCTTAAGGCGGCAGGAGGTCGGTGAAAAATAGATAGACTTTCTTCCTGCCCCATCAGGCACCTATGTGTAGGGGCAGACCCCTCCACCCCTAAAAAGAGGAAGGATGCACTGCCCAAATCTAATCTAACACCAGACACTAGCAATGCACATGTAGAGGTTCCACCACAGGACCAGACCCAGAAAGGATCTACAAACCTAAAAAATATTCTCCCGAAGAGTGGATGGTCTCATTTTCACTATTGGGAAGGAGTTGTTCCTGCTGATGACGGTAGTCACAGTAGCAGCAACAGCTTTTTGTGGAGTACTAGTGAAGAGATGGAGAAGGCAGTCAGGGATGCCATGACGGCAGTAACCCAGACTGCGACTGCCCTGAGGGGGGAAAGAGCAGAGTCCCAAAGACTCTACTACAACTCCAACTCAGGGTGAAACTGCTCTCCTCATACCAACAGAGGGTGAGAAATGTCTCCCAAGCCAATCTGCGGCCAAGACCACATTGACAGAACCTGACCCTAAACTTTGAAGGACAAGGAAACTGAGACCACCGAGAGTAAAGGTCAAGGCAACCAGGGGATCTCCACCTCCCAGGAGGCCCCTCTATAACCCAACCAATGGCTCCCTCTGTCATGTGGACGACAGTGAAGAGTTTGGTGTAAAAATCACTGTCAGTGAGGAACTTACCAAGGAGTTGACTATAAAATCTCTGATGTTACCACTGAGACTGATCAAGTTGACGTCACGGATTACGCAGACATAACTGACTTAGAATAGTGCAGTGCCTTCTTCACAAGGTCCTTGTTCTTTGATATACGTGATATGTCCTATGATCCACCAATATTTTATGTTTTTATTTTTTACGCTTATTTACTGCAAGAAAGACGTGTTTAGTTCTTGTAGCACCATTTATCTGGTGTTTTTATTTCCATTATGAAGACTATTTATATTGCATTGAAACAGAAGTGTAAATCTTTTTACATCAATGTAATTTTCTGAATAAATTAGCAGACGAGCAACACCACCACGTTTTTAAATGTCCAATCCAAACTATATATATTTTTTACTTCACAAATGTGATAATAAAACCCCACATTTATGGTGCCTAGACCCAGGAACAAGATTCCAACAAGGTAAAGAACATTATAGACTAGTTTCGACGCAGTGAATACAATATGAAGAAGACAAAAAAGGCAAGATGTGCGGGCAAGGGTTGGCTGACAAGAGGCCTGAGGCTATAGTTGATACTTTGGCTAAACCTGATGTCACATTAATTAATAGAACTAGAGCGCGCCATCAAACAGCATGATAAGAGACTAGCGAAGTTTGACGAAGTACAAGTAGATTATGAGAGTGTAGTAGAACAAAGTGAACTTGATCAAGTATTAGATGATGCCCATGAATTTCGAACACAGTGTGCCAAATTTAGGATGCTAGCTGGAGCCAAAGTTAAAGAATCAGTAGCGGCCGACGTGCAAGATGTAGTGTCGCAAGGTAATCAAGCAGCCGTCAACGTCGTTACCCAAGTCTTCAGGTGATGTTATTCAGTGGCAGTCATTCTGGGACCAGTTCATATCCCACATTGATGCAATTGGCATTCCAGTAATTAACAAGTATGCACATATATTGTCACTGCTGGAATAAGATGCAAAGAATGTGGTTAAAGGAATGGCCCACACAAGTGGTGTGCGACCTACTGAAGGAGAGATACGGTAGAAAAGAAAGAATCATCTTTACCCATGTCTAAGCTCTTCTGAATGGTAAACTTAACATTAGTACAAGTTGTAAAAAGACTGACGCAGCTGTGGAAACTACGTGATGAAATTCTTACCCAAGCATTAGGCGTCACTGGGAAACAGTGTGAAGTGTTCCTCACTCCAATTATCCTCTCCCGTTTGCCTCACGACCTGCGGCTAGAGTGGGCTAGGGATGGGGATGGACATGAGAGGGATTTGGACTTTCTCCTTGACTTCCTTTATAAGGAAATCTCAAGATTGGAGCAGTCCGAAGCCTTCAGAGTAAAGAAGACTGTTGCTGAAGGAAAGACCGAAAGTGGTGCCCCCAAGGAGAAGTTTTCTGCTGCAGCCCTTCATGCCTCGTCTAAGCAAGAACCTCCTGTCTGCTGTTTTTTTAAGAAGAAACACATGTCTGAAAAGTTAAGTGGGCAAGAAAGAGAGAAGATTAGAAGTCTAGAAGTAATCCTAAACTTCTCGATCAGAAAAGAAAAAGAGAAAAAAATTAAAATGTAAAAAAATTGTTAAAATCTTAAGCGAACTTTGACCGACTAAGGCTTCCAAGCTAATTAAGATAATCATTTTTTAGAATTATTTTTGATGAAAGTAATCATTGCCTAACAAACTAGAAGCTTTACTTTTCCAATTATATGATTTTTAATGACACAAATAATAAGAAAAAAACATCAACAAGTGTCGCTGCGCCTATAAACTCAGCATTTACGCATGTTTAAAAATTCCAAATTACACTTATTTAAAAAAAAAATTAATGACGAACACAGTGAAAAAAAATTAAGTAAATTGCATAAAAACTGACGGAACAGTAACAACTTAAAGCACATTAATTTACATTTGAGAAAAGTGGATTTGTTGACGACGCAGTGACAATCAGAAGCCTCCAGCTGCATACTCCAAGTCTCTTTGCAGGTTCTTGTTCCTCATTTTCGTCTGAATGGCGAGTCCATCATCTTGTCCATGTTCTGCAGATATTTTTCCATAGAAAGTGTAGACTCAATGCTAAGTAGGCCTACCACCATCCAACACCGAGCATCATCATGCAGTATACTAATTATGTTGTCATGGGATAACAATTTTCTTTCACCTGTACATCTTTCTTAGTATCCACTACAACGTGACCACATGATCACTTCACTTGGATGTACGTGTCTATTTGGTGGTGCGTAAATTTAGCAGTAGCATTGTTCTGACAACACGATGGACATAACATGCTTTCCACTATTTCTTTCACTGTCTCTTCATAAATTATGCATCGTATTTTCATTTCACTAGCTTCTGGTTGTTCTTTTTGTTCAGTTACAAGAGATTTTCTTTTCTGTGCACTCGTTGGTGCACGTGAACATGACGCAACAGGTGACGGTGGTGACGCCTCTTCACTGCTAAACGCGCCTGGCGCCTTCGCTTCGCTGCAACAATTCATGCTTCTGTCGCAATTATTGCACATTTGCGACGTAAAGCCCCGTTCTTCTTTGGCCTAGGCATTATGTGTAACGGCTCCAAGTTGATGAATGTGTACACAAAGCAGTCGCGGGGGGGTAATCCCGGGTAGCGAGCACGTACCCTTATCCCCTGCACGTGGCGCCAGCTGATAGAAGTTACATAAGTAGTAGTTTTGTAAAGAAATGCAAACCACAGTGGCTAACCAGCACCCTTATTCCCTATTCTAGTTTTGGGGTCACAGTGCTGGAAAAGATGAACATAGAAATGTTTTCAAATTAAGTGTGTTAAATAAAGATAGTAATGTTGTTCCTGCCATTACAAAGGATATGTAATTAGTTATGATAGAAGAAATTATTTATTTTTTGCAGTTTTGAACTATTTGTAAGTAGCATATACCTTATTAAGTAGCTTAAGGTAAGTGTAAAAACGTTTATTGGTTATATACGTGGCTCATCGCCCCCTAGGGCCTGGAGAATGTTGGATTTAGAATTAAAAATATTTAGTTAAGTTTCCCCGAAGGGCGGGTCCGGTTTCTTTGATATCATCCATTTCTACCAATATTTGATGTTTTTATTTTTTCACTTATTTACTGCAAGAAAGACATGTTTAGTTTATGTTGCATCATTTATCTGGTGTTTTTATTTCCATTATGAAGACTATTTAAATTGCATTGAAATAGAAGTGTAATTTTATTACATCAATGAAATTTTCTGAATAAATTAGCAGACAAACAACACTACCACGAGTTTTTAAATGTCCAGCCCAAACTACATTTTTTTACTACACAAATGTGGTAAGAAAACCCCACACTGACAATGTAACTGCTAAATGCCATAGACGAGGCAGCCTCACAGACCACACCCAAAATCCAGTAGTGTGGTACTACAACGATAGGGGAAGTTAACCATAGAGTCAATATGTGCAGGAAACATATCTGCAGACAAAGAACCTCTGAGAATCTTGTTCTTCTGAGAGAGATTATCATGGATGTTCGTGGAACTGCTAAGAGGGTAAAGCAGGGAAAGGGGCTGGATTGGTATGAGTCCTTTAGCCACAAAATCTCGCTAACAGAGTTGTAGCACCGAATCAAAAGAGCCACGAATCGCTCAGTCCCCAGATGTACATATTATGATCCAAGAGAGCCTGTTTCTGGGCAGCTCGCCCCCATCAGAGATAAGGCGGTTGATCCTGAGGAATCAGATGTTATGTTCTCTCAGAGGGAATTAAGGAGAACATATGAAACCAGTTCTTGGTAAG
>BOPN01005448.1:32500-55000 GCA_017312705.2 Penaeus japonicus
CCTCTGCAATCTACGCAAAAGCAATTTTTCAACGTCAAATGATGACCTCTTAGACGATCAACCTTAACTAATTCCGAGTCACGTAATGGAGTTTGCTCATCTGTTACCTCCAGAATAACCTCTTTTTCACACCGTAGCATTTATCTTGTGGCTATTTTATTATTTCCGTAGTCGACATTTGTATCAGTCTTTTCAGATAATATTTATGGAAGATAAATGGAACAAAACACCGTTTATGCAAGTGGTAAAGATCCCCAGTGACAGTCAGAGCATCTAATGGTCGTTTACAGCAGCAGATAACAATGACGGAAGTCACACCAATAGAATGTGCAGTAAACAGTTACAGTCGAATTGGTGACATTCTCTCTGGATCTTGGGAGCTGACACAGGTAACTACATGGAGAGGAATATCGTGTGCTCACTTGTAGAGGCGTAGATGTGAGCCGTTGTGTGTGGTTGGACCTTGAGTCGCCCTCGACAAGCTTGTTTAAATACCATTCACTTGTGTGTGAGATTAGGTGAAAACTATTAGCGATGGATATTTTGAATGTGTAATATCTGCCGGCGTTTCAGCCAAGAGACTCCGGGAATGAGCCATTCATTGGGCCCTCTTTTCCCAAACTGACACTGATAGTTGGTGAGGTAGAACCCCAGGGCGGCTGGCGGCCCATGCAAGGCCCTGATTTGAATACCGTTTATGACTCTCTAGAAAATGTTAATAGATATGTCAGTAAGGATTTTTTTTTATTATTATTATTCTTGGACCAAGGACTGCATTCCCCAGAAAACAGACATTATGACTATATCAGACACTTGAGCTGAAATAGATGGATTCCAGATGACGTCACATGTTTACATCTTTATGACATGCAGGAGCTGGCAGGCAACTTTGTCCTTGGGGCATAGCAGGCCATCACTACTTTGATCAGCTGTTTTCTTGTGTTATTTTGAAATTTCTTGAAATGTTTTCTTGCTCTGGATATAGAATTGCATTACCAGAACTTGCACCTCCTTATCCAAGCATACATTAGGAATGGAATATTTAATGTGTGAGTGAGACTATCGTGTTAAGTTATTTGATTGATTTGCCAAGCTCTATCTCAGGTTTATTATTGAAAGTTTACATTTTCCTAATTGTTGTTCTTGTTCAAAACATTTAGCACCACAAAGTCAAGTCTGGGGTACTGAGTCTTTTAACCTTATTCAGATCAAAATCTTATTAGAAGTAAATTCACATTTTATTATACTCTTTGTAGTCACTATTGGTCTTAATTCAGATACTACAGTAGGGTTATTCAGTCAGGCCACTGGTTTAACAGTATAAAAAATTATCTAAACACTGCTATATTATTGTGTATAGACTATTAAAAGTAAAGTCTTTTTGGAATTCTTTAAGGGTTTTACCCTGTACTACTCACATATAGTGGATATAATCTGCGAATCCCCCCTACACCCCACAATCTGGGCTCTGAGAGTAGGGCAGGGCATGAAGATGATCAGGGAAATTGCAGGGTAATATATTAATAAATTCCATTGATAGATGTATCAAATATATCTTAGTTCCACCATATATCTGTCTACTGTAAAATGGAAATATGAAATATATGGTTTCTTTTTTATGTACTTACCGGCATGGTGCACTGTGTATACCTCAATCTGGGTTGCTTATGACATGACACAAAATAATTTTTTGTGGGAATTTGCATTTGTTGTTTTTGTGGCATTCTGTCTATAAAATCCTAACCCAATGACCAGCTAAACCTTACCCAATGTTGAGGATAGTCCTATCCAATGGGGGCTGTGTCCCCCACCTCCCCCCCCCAGACCCCCGTTTTCAAAAGCAAAATGGAAACATACCTGCTTGAGGATTGTATGCTTCTTCCAAAGCATCAATAGGCATAGATGTTTAGGGAAATGTTTGACCCCTATTGGAGTATACTTTGAATTGTAAACCATTCACTACAGATCTTAAAATGTTTAATTATATAAGTAATATTGATGATATAAAAAGCATTTTGAACACCATCAGCTAGACAATGTTGAGCTAAATATTTTTTAATTTCATGCCGCTTTAAAAGCTAATATCTATCGGCTTTTTCCTCTCCTAAAATAGTTGAGAGCAAATGAGAGATCTCAAGAAATGCACAGTAATCTCTTATTTTTCCACTAACAGAGGATCTTTGAGAATCTCAGCTTTAGAGAAGTTGCAAGGCTAAGAGCAGTATGCAGGACTTGGGCAGATGTCGGAGCTAAAATACTAGAAAAACGCAGAAGACTGCACTACCTGACCATTCATCCTCACAGCATTCCCACCACGGAAGGAAAGGTGAGACTACTCATTAGACTATTCCTTATTTGCGCATTCATGAGAGAGGATATTTTGGATATCTGTGTGTATGTACCAGTATATATATTGAACGATATATATTCACCCATACAGGAAAGATAATCTTTTATGATATTATGATATAGATTATAAATCTTCTATATTTTCTAAATTTTGTATCTAGCATATACCTTTTAGCTTCTAGCTAATGTTATTTTAAGAATTGGCAGCATTTAAAACAAAGTGTACATTTTGTAACAATAGAAGCCCAGCATTCAATTAAAATCTCCATGAGAAGACCAACTCAGTCCTGATGAATTGATACATACTTGATGGCAAAGTTTATGTCTGAAAGATGGGCATCAGTACATATATGATGTAACATTGGATATTGTTCATTGTTGAAGTGCACTTACAGTCATAAAGCTTATGAAAGCTTATTAGGCAATTCTGTATTACCAGGAACATGGAGAGAACATTCTCTCCATCTGTTTGATTTTTGGCTGGTCCCTATGGGGTCAGTCAGAATGCCATTTGCAATGGCTTAATATTTTGTTACCACTTTGGACAGCCAGTGACATTTAGCTGGAATAGGCTGGTCAATAACAGAATTTGAACCATAATAATCACGTATTTGACCAATAACCAGTCTTCATGAGACTAGTTGAAAATTACCATAATGTCTTCATGTTCTTCCTCAAACCAACATGAATAATGTAGCATTAAAAAGGGGGGAGATAAAGGGTATGGATATGATCTGCCAAGTCATGCAGTGAGGTCAGGTATTATAGGCATATCAATTGATCTCTTGTTAACTTAGGACTTTTAGAGCCATTTGTGCATAAAAAGATCAAACCATAGTTCACAGTGTACATACACTCCCAGCATTAACAGGTGAAGCATTTGTGAAAAACTACTCACTGCTTGAGGCAGTGTACCAAACTGGCAAAAGTGTTAATCTTCAATTTCATTCCTTTACTTCAGGTGACCATAGGTGAATTATCTCCAAGCAATTTGTTTGAAGGCTTTTTTGAGCACATTGTCAGCAGACCACGATATTGTATTGGATTCTGCAACGAAGACTGGTTGAGCCGCACCGATGTTTTTAGCAAAACAGGAGAAAATGGTCAGTGAATTTATATTTTCTATATTATTTTATGATTTCAGAGAGATGAGAAATGAAGTTGAAACTTATTGATAGAGAATAGTAATAACATTAAAATGTAGAATAGAATATGCCTTTGATCACAAGTATGAATTAGATTAATCCAGAGAGTGAATGATATTCATTTCCTTATGTTTATATGGTAGTTTTATGAAGGTTGTTTTCAATTTTTCAGATTTTCAAACTATATTTATATTTGATATGGCTTTACCATGACCATTTTGTACAACACATATTACTAATTATTAATTGTGATAATAATATTTTTCTTATGATGAATTTTGATCAATGCCAAATCACCTTAACAGGAAAACTTACACTTGCGGAGTACCTTCGTGGATCTTTGCCCAAGACGTGTGAATTTGGACTCTTCTCGGCCACAGGAATCATTGGCACTGTCGAAAACAATTACCAGGGACATTGGTTAGAATCTGCCAATAACCTCAATCACATAATTCTCTCCTTTCTGCATGATGAAGAGAAAGACGGACAGAGGGCCAAAAGAAGCTGCCTGCGTCGTAATAGTGATGAGACTCAGGCCAGGGAAGATCTTTCGGGATTACCATCACCCACAGTGTCTGAGCAGAATGCAAGTGCTTCCCCCAATCCCTCAAGTCAGTCCTCAGGAGCTAGTGCTAAAGAGGAGGCTAATGTTAAAAGATCTCGTGTTGGTTATAGCATTGAAGTAGAGGCTAGATGGAGTACATCATTGCGACAAGCAGATGCTGTGTCTTTACTTTTAATACCACACCATCCAGGGGTGAAGCTGAAGTTCTTTAGCATCAGCATGGAGAGCTTTCTAAAAAGATTTGTAAGTATGATTATGCTGTGATTCAGGAATTTTGTAGCATATGGTTTACAGTATAAGAATTATAACGGGCTGCTTGAAAGGTATTTGTACAATTATGTTTCCTGTTATAGTTTGCTAATATTTGGCAGCTCCTTTTACTTTTTTTCTTTGCATTCATTTGAAATGATGTGATAATTTGACTTTCACTAAATTCACTGAATGTTGTGTTGATATTCTTTTGTTGGTGGTTCTGTTTTAGTTTTCAAGAAGGCTTCTATAAGCAATGTTCTTTTTATGCTATATATCATTGTAGTTAAAGGAGTTTTTTCAACATCCAGTTCGATATGCTGATTTTCTAAATGGGATTATTTCTATTCTAGCGTTCAGGAAAAGGAGCTGTAAATGACCTTACAGTAACTTCAGAAGAGTTTAACAAGATGACAAGCATGACGCCTGAAGATGACCTTAAAGCTCTTCTCCTTTTTGATCTTGGCACAGAAGATGAGATATTCACAGATGCCTTTTTGCAGGCTGCTCTTGAAAGGTAGATTTTTTGTTTAAGAGGTTTTGTTTTGTTTTATATTTATTAATGCTTGTAGTTGTATCTTCTGCAGTGTAGGGTGCATAGCAGCTGGTTGCCATTTCAGTGGAGGAATAGCCTGCAACATTCAGCTTGCACGTTTTGAAATGCCGCGGCAAAATGTCCAGGCAAAGCCACAACCCTCCCACACAGTAGATCATCAAAGTATATAATCTATATCGGATGCTCCTCAGTAGAAAAATATTATTGTAGCAACCCACAAATAGGAAATAAAAAGAGAAAAAGTATCCATGCCTGTAAAACATGCAAATATTACACAAATAAGCATTAGAAGTATTGGTTGTGAATAGGACTGTAGGACTGCAAAACCTCTAGTTTTTTAGTCTCCTCAGCTGTAAGTAAAAAAAATTTCAAGTTTTACAAAGTAAATTTTGGTCTTTAACCCTCTCTGGACGGGTGGTACACCACGGGTACTGCGCATTCAAGGCCCATTCACAGGGTGACATCATACAGCGTCGTTTATTTAACTGATTTAGGCCTATGCGTTTGAGAGCCCCGGCACTGTAATATGCAAGGCTGGAATGCCCCTGTCGTGAGTGGGTTAATATTGCAAAAGGCTTGATTTTACACATTGTCCTATGTCAACTATATACAACAGTGAAGCATCAAAGTTGAAAAAGGTAATGTGGTTATCCCTTTCATATGAATGAAAATGGAAATTAATTACTGGGAACATCCAAATGAAACATGTATAAAGCAACAACAACAAAAAAATAATTATAAAAAGTAATAAGGTATGTATTCAGATGTATATATATACATATTTCTGATGTCATATTTCAAGGACATTGAAAATTATATATACCAGGAGAAGACCACCACATAAAAGTGCGGTGTGTGGTTGGAGAAATGGGAAGAAGAAAGAATGGAGGTTGCCTGCTTGGAATATACCATACAATACCAGAATTACTATTCCATTCTAGGAGAGCCTACAAGGGAAATGCAGGCATGGGGATGGTATGATGAGTGGGGCTTGAGGAAGCTTAAAAAACAGTATCAGGTATGTTAGTGGACACTTTATGTCTCATTGGCAGCAGAAAAGATAGTGGTGGGGGTCCTGTCAGTTTTTGATAGCTGTGCCACTATCCTGGCAAATAGTTTTTGTCGGTTAGTCCTTAGCTAACTGTAACTAGTTGTTCCCATGACTTCTCCCAACTTTAATATCCTGGCTCTTATGCTGTGTCCAACTAATATGCACACACTACCTCATTTTTCTAAATTTTGTTGTTCCTTTAGAGGCCAGTGTTTTTGAAGCATACCCTCCAACACAGACACATTTCAAGTTGAGTGGCTAGTGCCTAGTGCTTTATCAGTGGCAATGATGATTGTTAGCTCAAAGTCCTATGTTTCACCCATTCATGACGGGACATACTTTTACCTACTCCCGCTAATACTGGGAAGATAACAAGCTCATGATGCTTCGTTTTGGGGTGCTTTCCTGCTGGACCTCTCAGAGCATTTTTCATCCACTCTATTTGTATGGTTTGCATAATTGCATCTACAGTGTAAAGGCACGTAAAAATATTGCCATGTTCAGAGGAGTTATTTTAGTCATAAAACATGTTACAGCAATGCTTTTCTAGTGTTCATTTATTGAACTTTGTCTATATTCTTCACTTCTACATGATAATACCAATGGAAAGAGGAAGCACTCTTTTAGTGGGGTATCCAAAAAGATTTTTTTTGCTTATTTCTTTTTTCAAAACAAAAAGAACAATATAAATACATGTACATATGAGTATGTACATATACTTTGTGACATGACATATCACGGGTAATCAACAAATTTTAAATAGTTTCACAAAAGTAATTTTCTATTTTATTTTATATCTTGGCCAATCACGTTTGATCTTACAGTAATTTTTGTCTTTGATCATTTTATTCAACCGACCAGAAGCAGAAATTACCTTGATGTCATCAATATCATAGTTTTCTGTGATTTTTTTTTAACAGTTCAGTTCAGTTCAGACAGATTTGCGAAGACGTCACTTCGCCCGGGCTATATGCACAAGGCGGCCCGGCCTCTGTCAGCTATGAGTGCTGGCTCATCTTATCTAATCTTATCTGATCATCCTCGCTGAATTCAATTCAGCTCAGTTCAGAGAGATTTTGCGAAGACGTCGCTTCGCCCGGGTTGTGTGGATGGGGTAGCCCGGTCTCTGTTGGCTATAAGTGCTGACTCATCTGATCATCATAACTGAACTTTTACCGTGGCGGTCGGATTGCCTGTAGGCGCTCCAGTTGCCAGGGGGATAGTGACAGGCATAGCTGTCTAACCAGCCCGGCGGCTGTCGTCTCTGGGCCCTGCCTGAGGAAGCGAGTGTGCTTGCATTCCATCAGGTAGTGCTCTAATTTGGCGTCCAGCGCGCCACAATACTCACAGCATTGCTCATCTTGCCCAATAGTGGGGATGATTTGCCATGATATTCTGGGAGAGAGTATCAGCGACTCATAGCCTGTGGCGTCTGAGTACCAGCTGGCCGAGAGGGAGGTTCTCGCTTCCTCTCTGTGTCGCTGCAGGGCACCGACCTGCCCTGCAACCATCGTTTTACGCCTTAGCAGTTCCCGGCTAGGATGCACCACAAGATCACTCAAGGGTTTCTTCCTGCCTTCCTCCGCTAACCTGTCAGCTACGTCATTCCCTTCAATACCAACATGGCTTGGGATCCAGTTGATGATGATGCGTCTTCCCTGATCCAGGATTCTCTGAGCAATGGTGAGAATCGTGGTTACCAGGTAAACGTTATCAAGGGGTGTGCTTTGTTGCAGGCTGTCAATGGCGGCCCTAGAGTCTGTGTGTATGACAACATGCCCGTCCATTTTTTTTTAACGTTATTATCACATTTTATGACATTCGAACACCTAAATTAAAGTAACAGTCTAATACATTCTGAAAAACAATTATATTTAAGAACAATTTAGCATTCAAAGAGTGACAAAGATATCAAATTACTATTTATAGCAAAATATGAAGAAAATTTGTTGTCTTTATGTTGATATAAAGTTTAAAGTGACACTTTGTTTTATACATATACAGATGTATATGTATATATACATCCATACATTATTCTTGTTCAGGCACAATGTAGAAAACACAAGTGCCTATTCATCTGTGAAGACTTAATCCATTGCAAACGGGGATAGATTTGCAACAGGATGGGTTTTATTTTGGAGCGGGGCAGCTCCACACAACATACCTTGGCTTTTCCCACTCTTTCAGTCACTCATTGTAAAATGAGAACCATTTTGTGTTCAACTTTTTTTTGTGTGTTCTATTATATTACTTGACTTATATGTGTCATATGACAGGCTCTATCAATGCTGCAGTATAGGGTCAATATCAGCTCATTATTTTCTTTATACTCAATGTGATAGAAGTATTGCTGTCTTACGGGTGGACAAAAAGCCACTTTATTTTTTTCGAATTAGTGTATTGTCGTGAACAAATACAAAAAATATAATAATCTACAATGAAGATATAAAGAGTAGGGAAGAGGAGGGAAACTTGTGCTTGTGACTGTGAGTGCCACAGTATGAGGCAGCCCTACTGACACAGGGGGGCCCACATTGTAGGCATGGTTTCAGTCACCTTCTCATTCTGCTTGCTTATCTTTCATCTGCAGAACTTTAGGGCAAGAGGTCAGCAATTTGCTGTGTGCCATCACTCTCTAAAAATAGTGCTTATTAGATACCACAGATGTTTGCCATTCAAGGCTCTCTCTCCTGCTAGTGCTAGGAGAAAGTGGTGCCATCCAGGTTTTGGGTTTTAGGTGAAACCCTTTTTACTTAATATTTCAGCAATTATTGTAATTATGATTGGCATTGTCATGAATACTCACTCATTACTCATAGTACATTAACCCTCTCTGGACGGGTGGTACACTACGGTACCGCACATTCAAGGCCCGTTCGCTGGGTGACGTCATACGGCATCATTTATTTAACTGATTTAGGCTTATGTGTTCGAGAGCCCCGACATTGTAACATGCAAGTCTGGAATGCCCCAGTAATCCAAAATCCTCCGACATCATGTATGCCATGATACTTGTCTTCAATGGGTTAACTCTAAAAAGTTTAGATTTTTCTTTGGCAAGGGTTGCATCTTCCCTTAACTTTATAAGCATACATAGAGAGAGAGCGAGTGCAATAATCCACATGGCCAGACCCTGCATGTCAGTGAAACTGCACTTTCTAACTAAAATGTTGAAATTTTAATTATTCTTCTCTTTATTTATCTGCCCTCCAACCTCTGCCATTCAAGCACAAAGATATGGTGCATTGTGGTCGGGTGGAAAGGACATTGGAAATCTTTGTTTATCATGCCAAAATTTATAATAATCATGGTCTGTTATAGTTAGGGCAGACTGTATAGCTATATATAGGATTCCACCGGAGAGGTTGTGTTAACAGCTATTTTAAGAATACTAAGTCCTGTGTGCCCTTGGAGAGACCAATTCAAAAACAACTTTTCTCTGTTGTAGTATTTCCTCTAACCAGTGTTGATATGTTAATCTATATTTTGGAAATATGATAACAAACTTTAGATTATGTTTTTGCAGCATCCCCATATATTGTTATCATTCTTATTGCTTTCATAATGATCTTTTATCAGACAGAATCATCAGCTGGCAATTGGAGGTGGAGTAGTTGAGAGTCTGCAGTGTGGAGATAAGAACAATGGTGAACTCTCTAGTTTAGGAGTTGCTATTAGTGGACCAAATGTCATGGCAGCTTCAGTTGTCATTTCAAAATATGTTAGCAGTCCCAAAGGACTTGAGTCATACATGAAGCAGGTGAGAATTAATTGGTTATCATTTGGTTTTGTGAAAATAAGTTTATTGATTTATTATTTGTTTTATGGTTTACCATATAACATATAGATGTGTTTATACAGATAAATATACATGCAAAGAGATAATGTATATGTATCATATGAATATTGATTAATGGTTTCCCTTTTGGCTGACAGCTGAAGTCTTGTGGACTCCCAGAAGATCAGAGTTTGGCTTTTATGTTTACGTGTTGTGGCCGTGGCTACTCATGGTATCGGAGAAGAGGCAACCCATGGTTTGACTATCACAATGTAGAGACAAAAGCCTTCAGACAGGCCTTTCCAAACACTCCCATCTTTGGCTTCTTTGGAGGGGGAGAGATTGGCCTCAGTCATTTCCCAAAATTTGCCAGTTCAGAAGCAGATGAGGATGTTAGATACAAGAAGAGGAGGAAGAAAAAGCTATTCCATCAATTTTCTACAATTATAGTTCTTTTGTCATTTTTGTGATAATCTTAATAAGATAGGTTTCATGTGCATTATTTCAGAAGAACAAGAAAGATAGCATTTATGATCATCATATTGTAAAGCATATTCCTTAAACTTTTTGGATTTCTGATTGGTGAACTAGAAAGAATCATTTTGATGTTAAAATTTTCTGCCATTAGTAGTCTGCTGTCAAGATAATTGTGTGGGATAAAGTATTAAATGGAAATGATAAGTTTGTTATTTTATATATTTATATGGAAAGAGTATAATATAATATAGCTTTAGTCATTTTGGAAAAAAGCTGCTTAATACATTCTCATAACTAAATTTGTATGTGAATATAAGCATGTATCCATAGATTAATAATTGTATGATATCAAGCTGTACATTGAAATTGATTAGGTGTAAGGGTATGAATGTACTGTAGTCATATACAGATAATAAAAGAATTTATAGCATATGGAAATTTAGAGAAATAACAATCTATTTTGATACTCCTTACAAATACATTTTCTCATTCTGAATCTACTTCATGAAGTTTATCAGAGAACTTAGAAATTCATACCATTGTTATTTCTTTCATATTTTTTTCCTTTACTTCCTTTATTTACTTGTCTGTATCTGCCTGACTTTGAAAGAATGTAATTTTTTGGAAGAAATTGCAAAATTTAAAATTTAGAAGCAGAGCACTTCAAAGAGGTGGCTTCTTGTACAATAAGATTATATTTTACCTTGACCTTTGGATAGTGACCACTATTAGCTGCACTCAAAAATTATATACGGTTTTTAGTTTCCTTCAGGTTTGTTGTTCATTCTTATTGGAGGCATATCTAGTTATTGTCTTTTAATGCAATCATGAGGACCAAGAATGATTTTCTGAATGTTAAACAGTAATATGCAAACCTGAAAGGTGTATTTATATCATTACAGCTTTAACAAAAATATTTATTTTCTTGGAGCTAAATTAGGGAGTAGAATGAATGGAAAATGTCTGCATGTATTATTGAGTGGTCTGTCAGATTAATCTGCATTTTTATTACTACAATTTCCATTGCTTCTATAACAGACAATGCTTGTAAAGTAGTTATTCTTACAAAATTAATGTTTCATTGCTCAGGGTTGAACTTAGGATAAAAAAAAAATTAAACAGATGATTGAGTTACAAACAATCAACCATCACCAAGACTTGGAAATGTTATAGAGAAAGAGCTAAGAAAGCAATCCCTGTAATTGCAGACTTAAATAAAAGGAAATGCTTGAAGACTTTGTTTTGGTATACCAATTCTTATAACACCATCTTCATTACAGTCTCAAAACAGGTTGTCTATACTTATCAAGCTATTACTATATTGCAGTAAGAACTGTAGATTTTGGGTTGCATATTTTTCAGGAATAGAAATTGAATTGCTCACATTTATTTATAGGTATTTGTAGTAGGTTCTTTTTGAATTCTTCGCTTATAAGATATAGATATTATTTCAGTAATACGGGATTTATATTATTTTCCAGTATATGTTTATTTATGATTCATTTGCTATTAAATATTTGTATGATATGTATCTATTGTTGATCCTCATTAGCTATGAAGGAGAAAAGAAATGTTTATACAGAAAAAGTATTTATTTCGCAGAAATAAATATAGTTTAATATTGTAAATTATTATTTTCAACACTGTACGATGTTATAGGGACCGACACTCCTCACGCTCACACGCTCACACGTGCTAAAGGGCCAATACTCTACATGTTCGTATGCTGGATTACAGGGGCCAGACACTTGCACACGCCCATATGCAGGATCACAGGGGCCTGACAGCACACTTGTTAAAATATGCTGGATCACAGGGGAGTCACCACTGCTAAAGCCAACAAGCTGGATCACAGGGGTCACGACACTGTACGCTATGTCGAGTACTTCCAAAAAGAAGAATACACACAAAAAAAGGCTGGAATAAGAAAACGGAAACAGTTTCCTTTCACTTTTTCTATGTTCCGTTTTTTTCAAAAACACGAGAGTCGGTACCTACAGAGTGGCAGGGTATTCGTGAGTGAGGCCCATCGTTTAGGCTTAACTTTCCAAATCAGCTTGGAACATACCCCCGGGCATTCTTAGCAACAACTTAAACAAGTAAACTACCTTGAGAAGGTCACGTTTCGTGATTTCCGATTACCATATTTCATTTCCAAAAATATGGGAAAATAGACCTTAATCCACCGATAGTATTGCACATACACATAGTGTATGAATATATGTATAATAATGATAATTTAGGGTGATTTCATAGTTGAAAATTACCAATAGTCAATCTGGTAACTTCAAGTTAAGTTGTGGGTCTCGGTTTATTGTGCTTCTAAATTACTGCTCATGCAAGGAATGGCCTGGCTTACCATACATTGACAGTGTCAGATTGAACTCAGGTCAGCTAAATTGCCAGCCGAGGAGACTATGTACATATTCATGTACTTACAATAGTTCAAAATAACTTTTATATTCAAATTTCCCTTTCCTCTTTAGATGTGTTATGAAAGATTTAAGATAGTTTATTTAATTTCAATCAGACAATAGAATGGGTAACAAATATGTTTTGTTTTGCTGCACCATTAACCTCAAGTCTGGAGCCAGTCTGGTCACACTAGAGGTCACCTGTGCTGGCCGTGATAGCTAGAACAAGACTGGTTCGCATTCAATGATTTACCACTTTGGTTACACGACAATGGTAAATGGGCTGTCGCACTCCCCACCGTCTAAGTAGTATCAGTCGATAGAATGTAAAATTGGTCAAGATGATCTTTTGTGGCTAGCACGACCGAAATTGCCATTATGTTGTGGATAAGTAGTGTTTTGTTGACCATGTCACTAATACTGAATGTATGGAACATAGAGGAAGTCTAAAAACAATATTTTAGACCAGAAAGTGCGAAGCAAATTTAGTGATGAGTTGACTGCCCATTTGACATCTTTCCCTCTGGGGAAATATTCGGTGAAGAAGACATTAATCGGGAATAAAAACAATCGCATGGCTGGGAAAACTAATGAATGGAGAGAAGAAGATAGGTGGTGTTGGAGATGCTGACTAGAACAAAAAATGTGTTAGTCAAAAATTAGTCAATAACATTGAAAAGTGAACAGATAGAATCCGTGGAAAAAATCACATGGAAAGTAAAGCTAGAAAAGCTATGAATTCTGTAGTGAAAGAGAATTGGACGACTGTTCGGAAAATCATTACGTTGCTTAAAAAATGTGAAAAGTGACAGATTACACACAATATTTCAACACTCGATGAATACTGAAAGTTGTAGGATTTCTCCTTGCTCCAGCCTTAAAGTGAGTGGAGGGAGGAGCCAGAAGCTACTGCCGAAGAAGTAAGCATTCAGTATTGATGATCAGATGAATCAGCACTTATAGCTGACAGAGGCCGGGCCGCCTCGTGCATTTAGCCTGGGCGAAGTGATGTCTTCGCAAATCTCTCTGAACTGAACTGAATTCCCCCCTCCCAGGAAAACGTGTTTCATCCTGACATGACTCTGGGTAGATTCAGTGATTCTTCTTGCTGCTTTGTCCACAAGCTCGAAATCAATGACAATTTCCTAGAATTACTTGTGTGACTGGGATTATACTTTTGAATTTCAGCGTTGTAACAATAAGGTATCCCTTTTTAACGCAATGAACGTCATAGCTGAACTTGGAAGACAATGCTGTTCTGATGTGATTCAGAAAATATGATCTTGTAATGAGACAATGCAAGGGGTATGAGTATCTCTTCATAAGAATTACATCTATTCATATAGTTCTAATGAAGAGATAATCGAAACGCTTTGATTGCATTTCTTGTGTTGTGAAGTAATTGTAAAAAGAATGCAGACACAAATTTATTTTGTCTTGTATATTATGTTTTTTTCTGTAAACATTTTGAATATATATGTGATTTTATAATTTTATATGACTGTATTTTCTGGTGGATTTACAAATGTATGGTGAAAAGATCAGTGAAACAGAAATAAGGATATCAGATACTGTATCCTGTTTCTCTTTGGCATTGCATTATGCAAAAATAATAGCATATAAAAGACAAACCATATTCTCACGTCTGCACCAGTCTTCCTTGTGTGATAAAATCCAACATCTCCTTATAGGCCAGCATCTGAGTGGCAGGTGACCTCTAGTGTGACCTGACCACTAGTCAGACTGGCTCAAGACTCGAGGTCAATGGTGCAACAAAACAAATGATATTCGCTACTATTGTAATTGCCCGATTGGCATGAAACACATTGCGTGTTAAAGCTTAAACACAACCTCATAACATATGTGTAGAGCAAACAAGAATTCAAAAAAATGAAGCGTTCAAGCTGCTGGAATTTCTATCGGCGGGAAACACCAGGCTCCCAAAGGCACTATAATGAGAATTCTTTGCATTCCTTATAAACAATGTGGTTTCTTGTATATTGTTATATTTTATAATATAAAGTAAGTTGAAGTATTATTTGTTAGAGCACCCTCAGTTTAAGTAGTGTTCAACCACTAAAGAGCTTTATATACAATCCTCAGTATCGATCTTCTGGACGATGGCTTCGTTTACCCAGAATTTCATGCCTAATTCCTGAATGGCAGCCAGGAGAAACCTTTCAGAACAATACTTAGAATAGATGAATTAATAGTAAATATATGTAATGCCTATTCGTTTCCTATTAGTCGAAAGAGTAGCTATCTCAGAAAATAATTCAAATCAGTTGAAAGAAGACGGACTTATACTGAAAATGACGAGGTTATATTCCATAGCTATGCAATAAAGAATGTTGTTGATAATTGTTTATCCATTTATAATAATGCTAATAATTATCAACATTATTATCATCATTATCATTATTACTAATTATATATATAAATATGGTGAAGAGACTTTGGTAGTTGTAAAGTCTTGTGTATAAAATCACTTCAGAGGATAGCACCAATTGCCTGAATGCTACAATTCAAATACTATAATCGTCATTACCAACCTCCTCATGTTCCGCTATATCCTCGAAAAATAAATAAAAAACGATATATGCGCAAGGTTTGCTGAATTCGACAGAACGATGGGGCGATAGTAAGCACAATCGAGACGACTTATTCTTCTTTAGGCTCTTCCCATTTTAGGAGTTGCCACAGTGGATCATCTGTCTCCATCTTCCTTTGTCCTATACACCCTCTTCACTCAGACCAGCTGCTCTAATATCTTCTCTCTCTTCTCCATAAATCTCCCCATAGGCCTTCCTCTCTCTATCTGATGTTTCCATAGCTAACATCCTCCTCCCGACTTGTTCCTCATCACATGCCCGAACCACAATATTAAGCAATATTAAGCATAACATAAAAAGAACTGTAAGCAATTATCATTTTTATGGCAGTTTCATCGACTCTTCCTCCCATGCGAAATGTTCTCCGTATGGAACTCTAGATTTTTTATTATTATTGCATGCAAACCGCATGCAAACCAACTGTCACTCCTTCATGATACACTGACAAAGTATAAGCAAAAGGATGTTGATTTTGAGGTATTTGTTTTACAAATTAGAAAGTGGGTAAGTTAATAAAATCATAACATTGACTTTCCAATGACATTTTTCTATCAAAATAGCTTTTTCCTTCTTTGAAGCAATTTCAAATCTAACAAAGCTTTAGAAATGCATAAACAAATTAGAAGAGTCTGCCAAATTCTCACATTGCACTGAATATCATTATTATTATTTCTATTTTTTCATCAAGATTGTTAGTAGAAAATTGATTACATAATAAAGCTTACCTTTAAGACAGTCCCCTAATCCATTATCCTCAATGTAGGTATCAGCTTATTCCTCAATTTCAATATAAGTTCCTTGTAATAGCCTCCATACTTGTTGTAATGTACAATAGTGCACCCTGTGCCTGTTATCTTCCACACCCTGCCCTCTCTGCACCATGGAAAGGCATGGTAACCAACATCATGTTGAGTTAAGAACTATCTCCCTGAGCCTACTTCACTAACGTTTTATGTACTTAGACAAGAACTGTTGAGGATAACAACTTGATTTCTTGGATAAGCATAGCGTTAATGAGGCCTGTGGTGATGGCACTAAAGAGGGGGGTAAGGAAATGATTGGATTATGGGAGCTAAGGGATTTGCAAATGCAATATGGATTTTTTTTTTGTTTCATTATTTTTATTCAGGTTTGATAAAAACTGGTGTCTTCAGAACTCTCGACTCCAAGTGGACCAGCTCTAATTTTCTTTTCATTTACAGTACTTGATAAATCCATTGTATGTGAAAAAATTTGCTTTGTGTTTTTAATACTCAAAACACTGAGATATAAAGACTAGATCACCCATTAAAAATGGTTGAAGTTTTGTTCAATATAACTTCATTACAAAAGAATATTTTCCTTAACATAATCAAGGGTTTAAAAGGATGGAAAACAAGATGGATATTCAGCCTAATCACATCATATCACATCTTACACCCACATAATGTACACTAATTAATGTATTAACCCACTCACGATGGGGGCATTCCAGCCTTGCATGTCACAATGCCGGGGCTTTCGAACGCTTAGGCCTAAATCAATTAAATGGCTGGCACTATATTGTGCCAACCAGCCACTGGGGTTTTGAATGAGCGGTACAGTAGTGTACCACCCAGCACAATAACTTTCAAATGTAGAAGCAATCTCTTCAGTTTTATACATTTTGATATATCTGATAAACCTGAATATGAAAGGTAATAATACACAAAAGTATATTATATATTATTTATGTATTACATTACCAGTACACAAATGTTGACAAACTTGAGAACTTTTATGCATATCTATTACCACTAATGACAGTACCATTTGCTAGATGCTGAGAGGGAATTTACCTTTATATTACACAGAATCCTGGCCAACCCTGCACCATTTCCCTTGATGGTGTGTTTGGTGAATTTTCTGTAAATTAATCTCATCAAACTTCTTTTCTGTAAAATAATCTTGACTGGAATTTTTATGCAATTAAAGTTGTTAACTGTGTTCTGTAAAAAAAAAAAGGGAGAAAAAAAAAGTATACAGCTATTCTCATCTATGAAAATATCAGCCTCATAAATAACCTAGTATTACCAGTAACAGACATTCATGATCAAAAAAGTGCAATTATAGTGGATATACCTGTATCTATCTATATATCTGTCAATATGTGTGTGCATGAGTGTGTGTGTATGTGTGTGTCTTTGTTTTAAATGTATGAAGTGTCCAGCACTTAAACTAAACTTCAAAACTTCACACATGCAAGTATACTGGAAAATGTGTTATTTTATCAGCTATACATTCTCAACAATAATTAACTGCCTTTCAAAATACTTTGGAATGACATGAAAATTTAATTAATAGGCAAACACAAACTATATACTAATATCTGATATTAATCATAACAAATTATGATAAATTCTTAATACAGAGCATATTCAGAAAATAAATGTTTATTATAAAAGTATAGGGAGAATAATACTTTGAAGATATATACATTTCATTCCTCTTTATAGTAAACTCTAAAGCTGCAGACCCTCATAATTGGGGCCATCACTAGGGGGCTCCTGTAGCCTGAGTTGTAGGTGTGTCAGGGTATTGGTCAGATGCCGTGAGATCTGGTCTGTATCTTCAGTTGTTTCTAGATTAGCCAAATCCTCCTTCACTTTGCTTATTAACTGGTTAAGCATAGCAACTGTCACCTGTGTGGTTAAAAGTTTAAAAGATTATTTTAGTTTCTGAGTTATTAATAGTAAAATGCTGTTAAATTTTCAGGTATACAATAATTTTATGCCTCATCAACAACCATGTCTGCTTATCAAATAATCAAATCTAATTCCAGAATGCATCCTTTTCTTATAAAGCTTTATTCAAAGTTCATGAAGTGCCTGCTTACAAGATTTCTAACACCAAATATGGTAGAACTTGATTAGCCATCATCTTGCTTCTTCTATTTTACTTTTACTTTACTTTTTATCTTTAAAAAAATCATGTCAGGAGAGATCCCGCATGCTCATTATCTTGCCAGCTGAAGCAGCATTAGGAAAATATAAGTTCCGGTGCAAATAGGTTAACAAAGACATACTTACAATACTGTTCTTGATTATCTAATACCCCACTTAAAACACTAGTTATTTAGTTGCTTCATTTCCATTGAAAGGATTTCAAATGAGTAGTTTATCAGAGGATAACTAAATAAGTTTGATTATGTTTATTCCAACATATTAAAACCCTAGCTTTCAATCGAAAATAATAACTCTTACCTGAGTATTTCCTTTCTCATAAAAGTAAATATAGTGATTGAGGAGTTCAACAAAGAGCTGGATTTGTGCAGAAGGATCCATACATTGGTTAGCAATACGCACAGCTTTCTTCAAGCATTCTAAGACTCTCTTCTCATCCCGTAACTATAAAAAGAAAAATATATCAAAATTCTATGAAAAGAAAAGAAAATTCTATATGGAAATCATTACAAATAAATAATTTGTCAACTTGAGAAATGTATAAATCTGTCAATTAACAGAAAAAAATCAATATTAGTGTTGTAGAAATAACAGAGCACACCTCCTCCTTGTTGGTAGCTAAGGATCGTGCTGACCAGAACAGGTGGGAACAAGTGGTCACACCTCGAGCCTGGTCAGGTTTCTTAAGCAATTTTGAAGCTGCAAGTGCACACTGTGTTCGGAGAGGCTCGTGGTTTTCTTCACTGAAACACGTTGTTTGTTGGAAGGTGCCCATGATCAAGGTCATGGCTGCCAGCTGAGCTTTGCTATCACTGATTTCATCCTCATACAGGGAGAAAGCCTGCAAAAGTGATAACATACTGTACAGTTTGGGTTCTTTGTGCTTTTTTCACAGAGGGATATTCTGCTGTTTAAAAAAAGATACTCATGTCAGTACCACTGCCTCAAGGATAATTCAAGCATGTCATATTACAACTCCACATATTTATATCACTTATTTCAATAAAAAAGATATAGTAATGCAAAGTAAGTTCATCCACAGAGTCCTCAAATACCTTTTTGATCCTACTTTGGGGTGTATAATAATTTATAAAAAAAATATTTTTGCTTAATATGTTATTATTATCATTATTATTATTATTATCATTATTGTTATTATTATCATCATTATTATATTATTATTAAAACCATCCTCCCCCTCCCCCTCCACCTCCCTTGCAACTCTGCAGATGAAGAACCTAAAATTATTTCAACTTTATTTTTCTAGATATAACTAGTAATAGTGTACAATGATGAGATATCTTACCTGTGACATAAACTCATAAGCAACAGTCTCATGATTTTCAAAGTCAATCTTGTCTATTGCAAGAGCACCCTGCAAGAATAATCGCAGTGGTAACTCTGCATACTCTGCCTTGACCAAAGCTGTGATTGTCTGGTGACTGAACTGGAAGATTTTGTGCACCTTTTTGCTCCATTTATCATCCTGGGAAAAAGTAAGAATGTTGAGTAATAATGTTGCAAAACTGACACCCCATTTTACTAAGTACAAAAGTGAGGTCCACTTTAAAATCCCCATCCTCTTACATATTCTCATGGGGAATTCAGTATCATTCATGTATATATTCAAATATGTATACATGGGCATATAAATGGAATCATTTTCTTTTATAAATGATTTAAATCAAAAGATGTTTACATTCATATTTTGCTCTGTAAATATTATTAACCCCTTAATGACGGGTGACAAGATATCACGTCATGTGGTGGCAGCATCGGCCAGCAGGGACAAGATATTTTGTCATGGTTATCCTCCTAACTGGCGCACCAGGTGCTTGGCCGCGGCCAGTGCAGGTGAAGAGCCCAAGGCTTACGTGTTAGAAATATCCCAGCGTTTTGACCATTCTATGCCAATACAGCCCCGTCATTAACAGGTTAACTGTTTAATCATCAAAATAACTTATTGAGCATCAGAAAGCAGTGGCAGACACAGCCTCTCTAGAAATGTGAAGTATTACTGCACTAGTAAGGAATAAAATACCTATCCCAACAGATAGCCAATACTCAAGGACATTTAAAAATATGATCTCTAAACATGAGGTAATGCTTCCATGGATATAATTAAGCTGGTCAGAGAAGGATGATATCAAAAGGCATATTCCATCTCAGAATATCAACACAAAAGTTTAAAAACAGTAATCACACCTCTTCTCTTTCTGCATGATACTTGAAAGCCAACTGATAAGCCTGGAACACAAGTGGAGGGAGTGTATACAGAACTCTCTTGTTGCCACCAGCACCTAAATGTTTACGTGCAGTTGTCAGAATCAGATATTGTTGATCACTGTTTGTGGACTTGAAAAGATGAAGGAATCTGTAAGCAAAACAAATTATGTTATAAATACAATATTAGCAATTTAAAAGTCACTTTTAATCACCATACAGATAATCCACCATTTTTTTAATTATCAAAATAAGCATTACCATAAAATATGGCTATAATTTATTTGGCAATATCATATGAAAAATTATAAACAGATAATGTTCTTGCCTGGCTAGTAACCCTTGCTCCTCAGCCAAATCTTCAGGGTCAGGATCCACCAGAGGCTGATCAGATTGGTCACAGATCAAGGATGAAATCATGGAAAGTACTGCATCGACCTGAAAAAAAAAAAAAAAAATGAATATTGCATTCATTATCAAAACTGTTCCAAAATTTCCTGCCTATATGTTCATCACAACTACCCAGATTTGTCATGTTTGCTATAATCAACTGAAATATGTAAGATCTATACCTGTTCCTGGGTTGGAATGCAGGTCTCATTGTCAACTGCATTAGTAACAAGGTAAGTGCTTAAGATCTTGCGACCACTGTAATCAAGGAGGTTGAGTAGAGGGGTGTAGTACTGTAGCTGCAGAACTGTAAGAAGATTGTTATAGTTGTCAGCTGGCAGGCGCAGGAGACGACTCAACTCCTTTCCAAGTGCAGAGCCAGAGTGGATCCTGTTTTGAGATTCAAGATTGAGAGACATGTAATTCTACAAATTACAAAGCGGATTCATATCAGTACATAGCAGTCCATAAATATGATTTACATTTGATGCAAGAAATATTAAAGTGTATGGAGAAACTGTATATAAAAAAAGCCTTAAACCTAAAATGTAATTAACAAATAAAAATAAAACTGTTTGAATATCTTATCTTCTAAATTTTGATCAAAAGGACTTGTCATGCCTTTTGAGGAAAAGACAAATCATGGCTTAACTGTGCAAACAAAATTAAAGAAAGAGAGAGCATGTCACATGTTTAAATAATATTCATGCAACACAAAGGAGCACAAAGGAGTAAGTTTATACCTTGAAGTTACAAACATTTTTTTTCATTGTTCTCACACATAACAAATCACAGTCATTACCATTCAGTAGTCTGAAAGAGATTTGCATCCATGAAAATGATTCATGGCACAAATGTTAAGAGAAGAAAAGTAAATATGGTAACACTGAAAACATAAAATGCTTTAATTTCAAATACCTTACCCTCAAACATTATATGTAAATATAAAATTACTAAATGACAATCATTTGGATTTGATAAAAAAATAAAAGGAAATAATAAAAAAAAATAGGTGGAACAATAACAGCAAAACTGATGTTAAAACAATATCAGTTTGACATGAACTTGGTAATTGAGGTCAATTTTCTTTTCTAAAATTGATTATTTCCTTCAAACATTAAAAATGAAACTGGATAATGATACTGATATAAAGGGGGTGATGTCAGACAGAAATAATAGATAATTTAATGTTTCCAAAAATGATAATACTAACAAATAGAAAAATAATAATGATAATGAAATACAGGAAGATAAATCCGATTATAGCTTTGGTGGTAATGATGTAGATAATGATAGGAGTAAATATAACAACAATAATATTTACCACAAGAAATGGTAATCACAATTACAACAGGAGTTATTGGTAGTGTTCTAGTCATCATAAAAGAGAGAGGAAAAGATGGAAAACAATAACAAAAATAATGATAATTGGATTATTAATAATAATAATAATTATTATTATTATTATTATTATTATCATTATTATCATTCTTATCCTCATTATTATAATAAAAAAATAATAACAACAATAATAATAACAATGATGATGATGATGATAGCAATGAATATAGAAAGAGAAAAATGTTAACAATAACAATAATAATAACAATAATTACAATGATGATAATAATAATAATAATAACAATAATAACAATACAAGTAATAATAATATTACTACAATAGTGGTGGTAATAAACATACCAACAAAAATATCTTTATAGAAGATCTACAAATTCTACTCAGAAACAAACTCTATCTTACATTACTCAG
>BOPN01005448.1:62500-65000 GCA_017312705.2 Penaeus japonicus
AATGCCTGTGCCATCCTCCCGGTGAGCAAAGTTAGCAAGTCGGTCAATAAGAGAAATGATAATGTTCTTGACATTCACTTCAGAGTGGAGTTCAGCACAAGCCTTTAGAAAAGCACTTAGTGTCTGCAAATGGAACTCATCTGGGAACACCTGATTCAGGGGATAAAAATAGGAGTGTTTTTACATCTATATCATCTGTTTGCTACATTATTTTCTTTCATTCATTATTAATCTCTCAATACACACTTCTCAAACATAAATCTGTATTCAACTACTTGTTCATGCCTGAACTTTTCCTAAGATAATTGTAACTTTTATTATATAATAGAAAATGTAATTTACATATCTTTTAAGCTTTCTACCAATTACATATTATGTATTAATTTTTTCCTTACCTGAATAATGCATTCCATTAGATATTCCTGAGAAAGAGGGTCTCTACAACTTACAGCTTGCTCCAAAATTCCAGGCAAAACACTCTGAAGAAAGAAATAATTATACTCTGGTCAACTGAGGTCTTGCCCATTGGCATCAGGTGACGTGATATCATATCATGCAAATATTTTGCTCCCACCTGATGACATCCTATCACATCATGATCACTCCCTCAAAAGATACATTTTATAATGCTATGTATGATTCATGCATAACTCATACAAATACACGTACAATGTACACATAGTTGCATTTGTATAGACAAATTTCAATTCATTTAGGAAAATAATGTAAATAAATATAAAACCTCCGATTATCACCCCATTGAAATGACTGGGTGAAAAGATTTCATAGAGGCACAGCACAGCATTGCACTTAGTCTAGCGCTTATGCACTGAATGCACCAGCAGGAGTGGCATTATGCAAATATAAACCCCCAGTGTTAAAGGGTTAATAATGTAATAAGAAATATTAATTAAGTTGACTTCATACAACCATAGCAGTAGCATAATGCATAAACGAGAAAAAAATGGAGATAAAAAATGAGAGATCTACTTAACCCATTATACATGTCAGCACCAATTAGGCCTAAAAGACAGGTGTGAATGTGACATTTTGATCTGCCCAAAATTGAAGCGTACAAACAGTCATGAAATATTATGGCTGTGACGGCGTTAGCTCCAGACCTACAGTGTTCCAAAGTCAGCTCAAACCAGCATTTTATGATGCATATTTATGGAAAAATATTGTTTAGGCTAGTCTAGGATGGGGAAAACACTTTCCCTGTCCTTTTAATTTTTAGCCAATGCCGCTAGTGTCACAGACCACCCATCCTGATGACCAGTTAGGTCGTTAGGTGCCCTGTCCACAATGGGTTAACCAATCCTTCAAGTAACAATGGCCCCTCTTCATCAACTCCATCAGCACCATCATAACATAAGATCAACTTCATGTTATAAGATAAAATTTCATGTTATAATTTGCAGTGCAGACACAGAGTTGTTTGACCTCTGCTCTGTGTTCTTTGCTACCTCTTTTGCTAACTCAAAAGATTCTTCTCTTTTATGCCAGCTGTTA
This sequence comes from Penaeus japonicus, assembly GCA_017312705.2. Classification (NCBI taxonomy): domain Eukaryota; kingdom Metazoa; phylum Arthropoda; class Malacostraca; order Decapoda; family Penaeidae; genus Penaeus; species Penaeus japonicus. The sequence continues at coordinate 64,013 of BOPN01005448.1, forward strand.
TGAGATATATACAATCCACTAAGCTTTTTTTTCAACTACAATAATTTCATTCCAAGGGTATGTTTTATTTCTTATTTGTGTTTTTTGTGCTCAGTTCTGCTTCTCTTTCAATTTGTCTGCCCTCCCTCCTTCCTCCTTTATCTATTGGCTCACAAAGGGACAAGAGAGGGGCTGTAGTTGAGTGTATATGAGTGAGTGTGTATCTCTTTCTTAGGTATTTTGTGTTTTGCTAGCTCCTTCTCTCACTGTACTCTTTCCAATTCAGTAACTGAGGCAACAGCCATGTTTTGGGCTCCTGCTGGACGACAACAGTGGTGACAAAGCAGACATCTACCATCCTTGCCAGGCAAAACTGTCTGTGCCATACAACTACATATGATAATTAGGCTCCTAATTTGTCCATGCCGGTGTAATCCTCTTCAAGCCAGCTAATTGTGGCAAGCCCCAACTTTCGGTAGCAGGGGCCACATCTAATCTACACCACTCCAGTCTTCTAAAGGCCAGTTAGACATGGCAAGCCCTTACTAGACAAACAGGCCCCAACCGTTTAATGACTTTGCAGCCATCTACAAGCCAGTTAATCATGAATCCCTAATTAGATTGACTGGCCCAAGACTAATTCATGCCACTACCAACACATCCATGCTGGCTAATGTGGCATACTCCTGCATATGTAGCAAAGCACTTGTCTATTCCTAGACATTGCAGTCCTCTACAAACTGATTAGCAAGATGATTTGTAAGATAAACTAGTCCATGACTACTCCATACCACTGACCCAAGCTTACCAGTTGTGATGTGCCCCTATGAATGGTAAACAGGTACATGTCTACTCCATGCACTATGCTCCCTCATGGGATTCTATTACTTTTGTGCTGCCTTTGAGGTCTGAATTGCTTAATGCAAGGCTTTATCTTATACAAGCTGAGCACTGACTGGCATGCTTCATTCCCTCACTCTTCAAGTTTGGCTGATCTCACAGATAGTGC
>BOPN01005448.1:90000-97505 GCA_017312705.2 Penaeus japonicus
CTACTAAATTGTAAACTAACCACATCTTTTGAATTATACCATGTTTTCTGAATTGTAACTTACCCCATCCAAAAGCCCCAGTTTCTCATGGGTTCACCAAGCCCGTTAGGTATATAGATAGGGGATGGGGGTGCTAACCCAAAGGCTAAAGGCTTGCAGCATAAAGTAGCATCAGATTCATTCTAACCACAACTAAATGAAACAATCAGTATAAATATTGTCTGTGAAAGAATAATTGTCATAAGCAATTAATTTACCATGCCTTGCACACAGTCCAAAGTAAACGGTTTTAACTCCTTTATAATTCTGAACTTGTACAATCACCCCTTACTTATGTATACACTTTCACAATGGTACCAGTAACTGGCATATCCATGCAAAAATATATTTACAATATATCCAGCATAGTATTTCCTGAAAATCATCCATGAGTGAAGAAATCGAGAGCTTTTTGACCGAGCCTGCATGTAAACAGCTGAAGTACATATTTGTCAATGAAACATCAGTAGCTTCCGATATCTAATGTGCTGATAAATGACTCCTAAAAACTTCACAGTCCATTCCGTGTCATACCAAATAAATGTCTGCAACCGAAAACAAAATATACAATTAATTCTGCTTAGTTCAACCCGAAATACCAGAGCCGAGCAATATTTCCACTGCAGATGAAACACAGTCACAAGTTCTTGGTAAAAACAGGATAAATCACGGGAAAATCAGAAGAAAACACTTAGACTACATGATCTCCAGTTGACAGTTGACACCCAATGGCAAATGTGACAGGTATAAAGCCAAATCTACCTTTTTATCAGGATAAATAGCGACAAGAAGGAGGCGTTGGCTAAGTGCTCCTGTTTACAATCACCTGATGACGCGTTCGGATACGCTGCCTCTGGCTTGATGTGAGAGTAATGCTAAACAGAAGAGTAGCCTTTTTTTCCAGATGGTCTCTTTGAAACCCTGGATTTATCTTCATTATATCAATTTTTATCATATTTTTGTCTCTATGAGGTTGATATATTCATAATCATAATGGAAATAATTAAGAGTGTATTCATGTTATGACGAGATGATTCGGACGTAGGTAGATATCCTCTTTTCCATTTAATTTTAATGACATTTTAATAGATACAAAATGCGTGGCAATAATTGGGATAACTGAGAGGCTGTGTGTAATTGAAAATCACTTTACAATGCGACAATAATATATCAGAATTGTAATACTCACAAACCACTCGTATTTCTCCATTAGATTTATCATCCTTGTGATTGGCAGAGTAGAAAAGCCTATTGCAATCTCGATATTCATTGGGTCTCCAGCAATAACAGAGATTATAATTGGTTGGCCGAGAACGCAGCCCTGCTGAATTTTGTTTGGTCGAGATTGGAGCGGAGGAACTTTAAGAAGTTCTGATTGGTCGAGATCACAGCAGCCACGACTTACGGGCGTGCAGGTCGCAGATCTTTGCAGTTTTGCTACTTTAGCGAAAAGTGTAGTTTGTTAGGAAATGCAATAATTCGTTTGATTTTCTACGCCTAACATTTTATATCATTATGCATTGTGTATTCAATAGCGCTCTTAATGTGATTACCAGAAATACTTGATTTGTCCACTTGAGTGCCATTGCGTAAACTAAAGTGTATGCTAAAGATAAGTTCTGGAAATTCTCTCTCTCTTGTTTTTTTTTTCATTCTCCAATGATTTGTGATATGTTTTCCTAATATGGGTTTCGAAAAGACAAAAAAATATATCTTTTCATATCCATATTCATCCTTTATGCAAATAGATAGATAATAATTTGGGGTTGTTAATACAATACCGTAAATGTCAGCAGGGCCTCAAAGTCTAGCGCATTTTGCTATGATCGAGCGCTTTCTAAGCCAAAGGAGCTAGTAATACTGAATGTTTGTATGGTGTAAATTTCAGTTGTTGACGTAGTGCTAAGGTGACAAGTACAGCATTGGAATAATTAAATGTATTGTACGGAGCAGATCCATGACTGACAAGGAACCAGATATGGCGGAGACATCACCTCCGCCTGCTCCAAAGATTCAGTTGCCTGTCATAGAGGAACTTAATCTTTATGTCAACTCAAAGATAGCGAAGATCATAGCTACTGCGGTAGTAGTGTGCTTCATTACTTATCACGGGTTCCTCCATGCAGTAGATGGTAAGTTACTTTGGATATGGATACTCATTATTGTATTTAATAGCCATGATTAATAATAGGCATATTTAGTTATTTCCAGTAGTTCACCGTTATTGGCAATTCAATCACAAGGAAGTTGATAAGAATTCAGGAGGAAAAATGTGAAGAAAGGTTCTATTATTAGACATTTCCTGTATTTATATATAGGGAATGTGAAAATATCAAAATTACTGAATGGTGTAACCACACATACATACTTACACATGCACATGCACATGCACACTCATACAAAAATATAAACAAGCAAACACACACACACACACACACACACACACACACAATAGAATAATAAAAAAATAAACCACTGACGTATTGTGAGGTTCCAGCAACCGCATGACTTACAGGTCAGTGGTGTAGGGCGGCAGGGTCTCGGGGAAGCGCGTGAGGCCTCCCGCAGTGCAGTCCACGGTGGTGGCGCGGCAGGTGCAGCCTCGAGGGCACTCTTCGGCGGTCACACACTCTCCGGCGTAGAGGGACACCGTCTCGTCCGTGCCTGCTCGCCACGATAAAACATTTATAGTTTCTTTTAGCATGACTGAACATAGTGGCATTGCATTTTATGTCTGCATGATACAATACCATGGTTATAATTGCACAATACTTTAAGAATCAGAAATAAGAAACAACTTACACTTCAGTCGTTCGTCTCTGAGAGCGTTGAGCTTCCTCTTCTGCAGGCGGCGCGGGTTCTCGCACCTGGCGCCGGAGGTTTCAATCGGGTGAATCTCCAGGTAGTCCGACAGCCACTGCAGGCTGCAGTCGCACACGAACGGGTTCCGGCCAAGGTGCCTGTCGGTCATACGACGAAAGTTGTGATTTAAACAATAAACAAGAGCATGGAAAAAACTAAAATGGAAGCTATCTTTACTGCTCATTTTCTTTTTTAGTGAAAACTGATATCATATAAACAAATATACGGCACGTAAAAAAGAAGCAGTTTTACTTTGGAGTAATAACTACATAAAAAAATTATATTTATATATATATATATGGTAAATTTTCCGAACAACGCCGCATTACGAAATACCACAAAAGTGGTATCGATGGATTCCTCTCAATCTCTACTATTCATATATAGTGAAGTTAACCCATTGCATACGGGTGTCATGACATACATGACGTAGGAGCTTTGGCCTGACGACGGGCGTCATGACGTACATGACGTTCAGGGATTTTGGAATACTATGCTATTTTATTGTGCTATGAAAAAGGAATGAGTGATGATGGCTACTGCAGTCATAATTACTATAATTACCGTAATACCGTGCTAGCTTAACGTCCAAAACCTAGATGGCACCACTTTTTCCTAGCACCAGCAGGTGAGAGAGCCTTGAATGGCACCCATCCACGGACTCTAGCAAGCACTGTCTCTATAGAGCGATGGCACACACTAAGTTGATGAACCCTTGCTCAAAACTACCGCCGATGAAGGATGTGCAGGCAGAACGAGAAGAGGAAGGTGACTCAATCCATACCCAGTGTCTAAAATGTGCTCCTGTGCCAATATGGATGCCTTTCACTGTGGCACTCACAGTCACAAGCACAGGTTTCATTCCTCTTCCCTACCTCTTCTTGTTATCTTTATTGTAGGGGCTTATATGTTTCGTATTCGTTCATGACAGCACAAAAATACGAAAAAATAAAGTTGTCTTTTGTCCTCCCATAAAACAGCAATACTTCTATCACATTGAGTATAAAGGAAATAATGAGCTAATATGGATAATATACTACAATTTTAGTCAACTGCAGCACTGATAGAGTCTGTCATATGGCACATATAAGTCTCTAAACTCAATAAAACTCAATAATAGTTTTACAATGAATGACTAAAAGAGAGTGGGATGATTCAAATTATATTGCTTCAAGCGGTCTCTCTCTAAAATAAAACCTATCCTGGAGGTTGGGCAAGCAAATTTATCTCCGTCTGCTATGGGTTAATGAGCGCTTCCACCCCTGGAGCCCACAATCTGGGTCCTGATAGTAGGGGAGGGCATGAAGTAGATCAGGGAAATTACAGGGTAAAATGTTACGAAATACCATAAAAATAGTATCAATGGATTCCTATCAACCTCTACTGTTCATATATAGTGGAAATAATGCGCAATTCCACCTCTGGACCCCACAATCTGGGTCTCTTTTTTTAAGGCACTTTGTGCTACCTCATCTTACTTCGGGGCATATTTCGCTTGCAAAATCTTAACCCAATGACCAACCTAACTTTGCCTAGTTTTTAATTAATCCTAGCCAAGGGGGGGCTTTGCCCTCCCCTGGACCCCCCCTTTTTAGGGCACTTCGTGCAACATACCTTGGGCAAAATACCCTGAAAACACCATCCTCGCCCTGAAATTTAAACATGCCTGTGTTTATTTACGTATATACGGCTAGCAACAAGCTGTGGACTGGAAACCCCCAATTACCTGCATTTGCTGTTATGTTCTCTCAACAGATGGCACAATATTCCCCATTGTTTACAGTATAATTATAGTGCCCTCTATTGAGTGGTCGCGTCATTATTGGTTCTAGTTTCCTATCCTGAGGAATATATGAGACAAAGACTCAGTTGCGATCATCATGGCGCAGTGTGAAGGTTGTTCGTGGTCGTGGCATTTTCTTCTACAGAACTTATTACGCAACATAAGTATCACAAAGTGCCCTGAATAGCGGAGATCCACAGGGAAGCGGAGATCCCTCTTCGCAAAGGCTGACTTTAAAACTAGGTAAAGTGAGGTAGGTAGTTGGGTTAAGGTCTTCGTGATACCGAAGTAGCACAAGGTAGCACGAAGTGCCTTAAAAAGAGGGGGGGTCCAGGGGGGCAAAGCCCCCCTTTTGGGTAGGGCAAACTTCAAACCTAAGCTAAGTTAGGTAGGTACTTGGTTAAGATTTTGCATACGAAATATGGCTGGAATTCATATTTTACCCCACAATTTCCCTGATCTACTTCATGCTCCCCCTACTATCGGGACCCAGATTATGGGCTCCAGGGGTGGAAGCACTCATTAATTTCACTATATATGAATAGTAGAGGTTGAGAGGAATCCATCGATACCACTTGTGGTATTTCGTAACGCGGCGTTGTTTGGAAAATTTACCATATATATATACATTATATGTATATACCACACATACATACTTACACATGCACATGCACACTCATACAAACATATAAACAAGCAAACACACACACACACACACACACACACACACACATACACACACATACACACACACATACACACACATACACACACACACACACACACACACACACACACACACACACACACACACATACATACATACATACATACATACATACATACATACATACATACATACATATACATACACATATGTACATATTATATGCATATATTATTATTATATGTATTATTATTATTATTATTATTATTATTATTATTATTATTATTATTATTATTATTATTATTAATATTATTATTATTATTATTATTATTATTATTATTATTATTATTATTATTATTATTATTATTATTTATTATTATTATTATTATTATTATTATTATTATTATTATTATTATTATTATTATTATTATTATTATTAGATAGATTATTATATATATAGACATTATATATATTATTATTATTATTATTATTATTATTATTATTATTATTATTATTATTATTATTATTATTAATAATATTAATATTATTATTACGCAGATTAGACAGACATTATATATATAATATTATTATTATTAATATATGTATTATTATTATTATTAATATTATTATTATTATTATTATTATTATTATATATATATATAAATATTATTATTATTATTATTATTATTATTATTATTATTATTATTATTAGATGATATTATATATATAGATTATTATATATGTTATTATTATTATTATTATTATTATTATTATTATTATTATTATTATTATTATTATTATTATTATTATTATTATTATTATTATTATTATTATTATGCAGACAGACAGATATTATATACATAACATTATTATTATTATTATTATTATTATTATTATTATTATTATTATTATTATTAATAATAATATTATTATTATTATTATTATTATTATTATTATTATTAATATTATTATTATTATTATCATTATTATTATTATTATTAATAATAATAATATTATTATTATTATTATTATTATTATTATTATTATTATTATTATTATTACTATTACACAACATTATTATTACTATTATTATTACAATATTACATTATAAAGATATATGTTGTTATATTATTATTATTATTATTATTATACATATGCATATTATTATTATTATTACATACATATATAGTTATTATTACATAACAATATATATGTGTGTGTGTGTGTATATATGTGTGTGTGTGTGTGTGTGTGTGTGTATGTGTGTGTGTGTGTATGTGTGTGTGTAGATATATATGTATATGCACTCACATATGGACGCCCTAATTTTCATGTACTCGCATGTATTATGAAGTAACATTTGAATATCTTCAAGACCAAGACTCCCCACCAAAAACCACGAAGGAAAACAACAGAAAATCCTCTTCTCATTTTTATTCACGGCAAAGTGGGCGGAAGGGTGTCTAGAGATCCGATCCAATCCTTTTTGAAACCAAATCCGCTTATCCTGATCCTTTTTTAGTCTGGGTCAGGGTGTGGACAGTAATCTCCGGGATCCACCCTCGCGCTTGCCCGCAACCTGTGCCCAAGGTGTGTGGGCAAGCTGTTGCTAAGATGTCTGCCGGAGGAGTGAGTGCCCATGTTCCTCGGTCTGCAATCTAACCTAACCTTTATCTAAGACTCGGGGACAGAGGCACACCGGGCAGGCCCCTGTTGGAGGGCGTCTCGAGCAGGAGGTGGTTAGCCGTAGTGGATGGGCAGTTTGCAGGTGTGGTAGCACAGACAGGTGTCATAACAACACATGTTGGAACCCATACACACACACACACACACACACACACACACACACACACACACACACACACACACACACACACACACACACACACACACACACACACACACACACACACACAGCTGGAGTCACTGCTGCACGTGGATGGAGGGCGGAAGGTCCTCACGGGCGGGCACTGTGGTCGCACGGGCGGGCATCTTCCCGGTTTCACTGTGGAGAACCGGTTTGGGTATGTCACGACGCTGTGCTGATTTTCATATACATGTATATATACACACACATGCTTACATACATACATACATACATACATACATACATACATATATATATATATATATATATATATATATATATACATA
>BOPN01005449.1:27500-30000 GCA_017312705.2 Penaeus japonicus
CTCCTCTCTCTCTATAATATCTATCTATCTATCTATCTATCTATCTATCTATATACATAAATGTATATATATATATATTTTTTTTATTTTTTTTACGCGAGTGAATCTAACTACGTCGCTTTGCCTATACTATCAATACAGTGTATTCTATTATTTACTCTATATACATATATATATGTATATATATATATATATATATATATATATATATATAGTGTGTGTGTGTGTGTGTGTGTGTGTGTGTGTGTGTGTGTGTGTGTGTGTGTGTGTGTGTGTGTGTGATTATCCATTTCAAGTGCACTGCTGAAGGAAGCCCTCGTCCCTCTGAGTAGCATTCCCCCATTGTGTTTACTTACTCATCGGTCAACCATCCCCCAGACGAAGGACGTGGCAATCGTTCCAATAATATTTCGTATTTGCGTAAGGACAGCGCGAAAACAATGCGACTCGGGATGAGACAATGCGAAAGGCCAAGGTCAGGGAGCGAAAACGATAAGAAATACGGATGCCTTTCCCTCCATCTGTTATCGTATATTTTGTGTCGTATCTCCATTTCTTTTTTTAAATCTGTCACCTCTATAATGTCTCTTACTTTAGTCTGTTCCTTTCTATGACCTATTTCTATCTTTTAACCCCCTGCGGCTCGTCACAGCAAGAAGTATAAACCTCAAGGTCGGCCCGTTGCAGTCAGGGTACACCAATCAACAACACGGTCCGCGGCCAAAGGATTGAGGTTATTCTCAACTTTGTCTGTAGGTTGTTAGCTGATTGCCTTAATGTCGCTTCTATCATCTCCCTTTCCTCGGGACTAAGCCTCATTTGGTATTAGACGCTCGGAACCACTGAGGGCGGTGGATGTCGGTGTCGACGTGAATAACGAATGCGTTCCCTTTCCTTGTGGGAACGAAGCGTGTTCTTGGATTCCATGTCCTTTTTCTCCTTTGTATTCCTTGGCGCGAGTTGCTCTATAACATCGAGCTGACAGGTCGAGCCTCTTAGGTCTGACGATGTCGTCCATTATTTTCCCTGGCCCGTTGGCGATCTTGATTGTGTGATAACCAGGGCCTCGGCATTCGGCATAATCGCGGGTTCTCTTGCTGTGCTCTTCGTTGTTTTCGTTGTCCGTGTGTGTGTGTGTTCTTCTTCTTCTTCTTTTTTCTTTCCGCTTTTCCCATTTTAGAGTTCTGCATCCTCTTCAGTCAGGCCAGCTGGTCTCATATCTTCTCTCACTACATCCATGGGTCTCCTCTTGTGCCTTCTTCTCGTTCTTCTCAGAGGTTCCATACCTAACATCCTCTTCCCAACATGTCCTTCGTCTCTCCTCATCACATACCCGAATCACCTGAACCTTGCCTCCCTTGCCTTATTTCCAAACTCTTCCACATGTGGTTTTCCTCTTATAAATGCACTCCTGATCTTTCTCGTTACCTCCAGTGAGAACCTTGACATCCTCATCTCTACCACCTCTATTTCTGCCTATTGCCTCTTGGTTAGAGCTTCTGTCTCCAAACCATACTACATGGCTGATCTATCTGCCACCCTACAAGCCTTCCCTTTCAAAGTTTCGGATATTCTTCTGTCACAAATCAATCCCGACTCTCTTCTCCAGCCATTCCATAGCGCTTGTATTTTTTCCTCACTTCCTTATTGCACCCACCATTGCTTTGTACCACTGATCCCAAATACTTAAAATCATCTACCTTTTTCTCTTCTATGCCTTGCATTCTCACTGCAATTCCACAACCCCTCTCGTTCACATACATGTACTCTGTCCTACTTGGACTGACTCCTACTCCTACTGTGTGGTGCATGTTGCAACCTTTCCAGACTAGTTTCAACCTCCTCTCTAGCATCTCCACAGATCACTATGTCATCGAGAAGTACCATAGACAATGGAGACTTCTGTCTAATACCATCAGTCCTGTCCATAATCATTGCAAACAGGGAATTCCACCTTTACACTAAACCATTCCGTTGTTCCGACCGCACACCTCACTACTGTTGGACTGTTCTCGTACATAACCTGCACTACACTCACATACTTCTCGTTCACTTCAGACTCTATTTCCTCTCTTGCATTTTCCACATTCATCAACTCTAAAATATTCTTTCCCACTTTTTATCACACGCGTCTCTGCAAACAGCACATTGCCATTTGCATCCCTTATGGCTCGAACCAGCTGCATATCCTTCGCTGCTGCATCCCTTTGCCTGGCCAGTTGGTATGATTTTTTTTTTTTTTTTTTTTTTTTTTTACCTTCTTTTGTATCCAACCTCTAATACAATTCGTCATACGCTCCAGCCTTTGATTTGTCACTTCCCTTTTAACTACTTGCCCCCTCTCTCTAAATCCACGTCTACTTTTTATGTCTATCTGCCTATACCACTTTTTCTTTCCCAGCCCTTTCCTCTTAACGTAGCCTTGTACCTCTTCACCCTTGTTATCTTTCGTGTTACCGGATGAGAATCCTAGCACCTTTCTTCCCGTCTACCAGACAAT
>BOPN01005449.1:57500-60000 GCA_017312705.2 Penaeus japonicus
ATATTTGTTCACTTCCAAGATTTAATTTTCTGTAGCGTCCCTCGGTTGCCAATCTCTAATAAAGTGTAGCTTCATGTCCTCAAACTGTGTCGTATATGTGTTTTATTTTTTTCTGATTCTTATAGTTATGGAGAGGAAGGGATTGGATTCTAGTTCTTTTCTCTTTTCTTAGCTATTCTTAGTTGTGGTTTTATTTCATTTGTCTTTCGTTATTTTTAGTCATTTTTTCTTCTCTTCCCGTCCTGATTTTCTTTCATTCTCTCTCTCTCTCTTATTTTTTTTTTTTTTAATGTAGTTGTACTTTTTTCTCTCCCTTTCTACTTTCTTTGTCACATTTCTTCTTCATCTTTCCTTCCCTATTTCTTTCTTTTTCTCTCTTTGTTTTACACGTCTTTTTCGACTTGAATATTTCGTGATATGTCTCATCTTTTCTGCATATTTTATTTTTTTTCCATATAGCTAAATTATTCCTTAGACGTTAATTTCTCTATTATTTAGCCTATTATCAAATCATCTGGTAATTATGCAAATGTGATTTTCATCTAAATGCGAAGGAAAATTCTCAAATGTATATTTGGAGAAAAATAACAAAAGACGTTGAGCATAATTTACCCGAGAAAAAAACTCTGGATTAATCAACAAAATGTACAACTTTTTAAAAGAAATATTGGAAATACGTAAATAGATAACATTTCTTCTTTATAATTTCTCTAATGATTGATAAACTTTAAAAAAGTATATTGAGAATATATCACTGCATCCCATCATGCACATGAAAATCAACAAATGACTTAAAAAAAAAAAAAAAAAAAAAAAAAAAAAGGTTATTAGACGCAACATGAATTCATCATTATCATTTTTATCTTCATTACCATAATTACCATAATCGTTATTATCATTATTTTCATTAACCTTATTATCATCATTTTCAATAACCTTATTATCATTATTTTCATTAACCTTATTATCATTATTTTCAATAACCTTATTATCATTATTTTCATTAACCTTATTATCATTATCATCATTTTTATCATTACTATTGTTGTTATCAGTATTGTTATCATTATTATGATTATTATGATTATCATCATTATCATTATTATCAACATATCATATAATCATTATAATTATCATATCATATAATCATTATAATTATCATATCATATAATCATTATAATTATCATTATCATTGTTATCATCACTATTATAATTACTATTGTTATCATCATCATTGTAATAGTTGTTGTTATCAATGCTTCTAACATTACCAGTATCATCATCTATTATTATTCTAAACATAATAATATAAAGAATAGTAAACACCATAATAATTATTATTGTTATTAATAGTATCATCCTTGATCTTGTTATTATTATCTTTACTTCTATTACCATCATTGTCATCATTAATATCATTCTCATTATTGTTATTGTTAATGCTATATTTCATTGTTATCATCATCATCACTATTATTAGAATTACCATCATTATTAACATTACTAACAATATTAATACTATTAGCATCATTATTGTTATCATTACTATTATCATTATTATTATCATTACTATCATTATAATGATCAGTACCAGTAGTACTAATCGTTACATCAGTATCATTTTTAAAAAGATAACTATTACTCTTACTATCATTAATAGCATTGTTATTGTTATTATCGTAGTTACTACTACTATAATTAACATTATTATGATAATCATTATTATTACCATTAACTTCATTATTACGACCATTAACTTCATTATGCTTAATATTTCACATAGATTTATTCATAATTACTCTATAATTAATTTGTTGTTATTATTATCAATATCATCAACGTTATAATTATTGTTATTTTGAAAATGAAATTCTGGGACATTTTCAATATTTCTATTTTTATCATGTTTTTCATCGTTTTATTATTATCATGAGTATCATTATCGTCATTATCGTTTTTATCATTATAATCATTTTCATTACTAATGTAATTTTATTATTTATAATAATGATGATATTCATAATGATGATAATAGTGATAAAACAATGATGATAATGTTATCCTTCTCAATATCATCATCATTATTGTTAATATCTTTAATACTGCTATTGTCATTATTATTATAATTATTGTTATCATTAGTATTATTATCATCATCACTATTATTATTATCATTACCATCACCACTGCTATTATCATCATTAATATCATTATCGATATCATTTCATCATCATCATCATTAATATCATTTTCACCCTCATCAATCATCAACATCATCACTATTATCATCACAAATCCACCTGAATCCTTGCTCCAATCCACCACTGATATATCGAAGAGATCAATTTAATTGCTTCTTTGTTCAACCACTGTTCAACCTTTTACCGCTGCTTCCATTTATTTATTCTCTCCTTTGTTTATTAATCGAATTATTCTTCCCCCTCTCCTTCCTGGTGTTTATTTATTCAATTCTCTTTCCATTGACCTAACATCATTTGTT
>BOPN01005449.1:68206-75706 GCA_017312705.2 Penaeus japonicus
CCGTCGGGATGGGCGTACTAGCCTCTATCCCTTTACGTTTCGACTGAAAAGAATACGATTTCCTTGTCCTGTGGACGATAACGGAAATATGTGTTGCTCGGATGACTGAACAAGAAGTACTTTGAGGTTAGAGGAGTCTTTCTGAATTATTGTTTGTTGGTTGATGTGTTTGTTTGTGATTCGTGTTGGTTGGTGTGTTTGTTTGTGTTTGTGTGTGCGTGTGTGTGTGTTTGTGTTTGTGTGTGTGTTGGTTGATGTGTTTGTTTGTGTTTGCAGATAGATAGATAAGCAGGAAAAGAAAAGAATTATAGATGAGAAATGAAGAGCAACTAGAAAAACTAAATAAGTAACTATCATCAACATACAATAAACCTCTTTTATTCTCTTTTTCAATCATCTCATCAACACCATTTCCTCCCGCCCCCTTCCAGCCTATCCTCCACTCCCCTCTTCCTACACCCCTTCCCCCCTCTCTTTTTCCTCACTCACCCTCCCCTTTCTCTCTCCTCCCCTCCCCCTCTCCTGTCATTCCCTTTTTCTCCTCTTTCGTTTCCTTCCTCTTTCTTTCCTCCTAACTTCACCCTCCCGTCTCTTCCTCTTCTTCTTCTTCCCCGTTCTCCCCTCTCCCTTCTTTCCTTTGTTCCCGCTCCCCTGTAGCACTTTCTCCTCCTTCCCCTCCTTCCCGTCCCCTCACACACCTTCACCAAACAACTTTTTGCACATCTCCCCTCTCCCCTCTTCCCCTTACACGTCTTTTCCCCACTACTTTTTGCACACCTTCTCCCCACTACTTTTTGCACACCTTCTCCCCTCCCCCCTCTTCCCCTCACACGACTTCTCCCCTCTCCCCTCTTATTCTCCCCCTCACACACCTTCGCCATCTCCCTTCCTCTTCCTCGAGACACTTCAATGATTCCCTCTACTTTTAGTCTCCTCTTTGACCTACCGTTTGATATTTCCTTTTTTAACTTTTCTTTTTTTTTCTTTTTTTAATTTTTGGAGGGTCTTTTCATGGTATTTTTTTCTAGGCTTTGAGCTTAAAAAAGAGCGAAAAAAATCTTTGAACAAACATGTCTTTGTTGACATATCAAAGGAATGTAATTTCGAGGAATCTGCTACTGATGTTCAAATTTTCTTTCTGCTCCCAGGCCTCTCGCTATCTATGTCTCTCTCTCTCTCTCTCCCTCTCTCTCTCTCTCTCTCTCTCTCTCTCTCTCTCTCTCTCTCTCTCTCTCTCTCTCTCTCTCTCTCTCTCTCTGTCACTATATCTCTCTCCCTCTGTAATTCTCTCACTTTGTCTTTCTCTCTCACAAACTCTGTCACTCTCTCTTGCTCTTTCTCTCTCCATATCCCTCCTCTCCCTCTCCCTCTCCCTCCTTCTCTCCCTCTATGCAACCTATTCTGAAAGATGTTCATGTTAGGCTAAAGAGCAAAAAAAAAGAATGGGATGGGAAGAATATATAATATATATATATATATATATATATATATATATATTATATATATACATATTATATATACATATATATATATATATATATATATATATATATATATATATATATATATATATATATTATTATAAATATATATATATATATATATATATATATATATATATATATATATATATATATATATATATATGTGTGTGTGTGTGTGTGTGTGTGTGTGTGTGTGTGTGTGTGTCTGTGTGTGTGTGTGTATATATGTATATATGTATATATATATATATATATATATATATATATATATATATATATATATATATATATATATATATATATATATATATATATATATATATATATATGTATATATATACATATATATATATATATATATATATATATATATATGTATATATATATATATATATATATATATATATATATATATATATATATATATAAATGTATATATATATATATATATATATATATATATATATATATATGTATATATATATATATATATATATATATATATATATATATATATATATATATATATATATATATATATATATATATATATATATATATATATATATATATATATATATATATATATATATATATATATATATATATATATATATATATATATATATATATAAATGTACATATATATATATATATATATATATATATATATATATATATATATATATATATATGTATGTGTGTGTGTCTGTATGTGTGTGAGTGTTTGTGTATGTGTGTAAATATATATACATACAATCAATCAATAAAATAATCTATCTGTTTATATATTTATCTTTAGAGTTATCTCTACTGTATCTATCTATATATGTTGCTATGTCTCTATCTATATATTTATCTATTTATTTAGGTATGTCTCTATCTATATTTCTATTTCTTTACCTATCTATCTCTCCTCCTCCCTTTCTCCCTCTCTTCTCACACCCTCCCATTTCTCTCTCTTTACCTATCTCTCTCATTCTCTTACATTCTCTCTCTCTCTGTCTGACTCTCTCCCTCCTCCCTTTCTCCCTCCCTCCTTCCCTCCCTCACGCCCATCCCATTCTCTCCACTCACACTCCTTCCCACCATTCCCTTTCTTTCTCTCTCCATCCACTAGACTCGAACTTCCAATGAAGACATAAGAGAGAGAGAGAGAGAGAGAGAGAGAGAGAGAGAGAGAGAGAGAGAGAGAGAGAGAGAGAGAGAGAGAGAAAGAGTAAGAAAAAAGAAAGAGAGAGTAAGAAAGTAAGAATGAAAGAAAGAATGAGAAAGAAAAAGAGAGAAAGAGAGGGAGCGATAAAGAGAATGGGAATTTAAATAATCGTAACGTAAGAAGGGGATAAAATGCAGCTGTCTACTCCGGCTCTTCAGAGATTTTCCAAATGGCAAACATTTTCTTTTGCATATGATTTCAGTGTCATGAAAAGTCGTTCTCTCTCTCGTCTTTTCTCTCCCATGAGACTTTAATGCTTGAATGATACTCACAGCTTTTAGGTCATAAAACAAAGATAATGTAATGTCTCGTAGATTTTGTAATTATTTCTTAACTCACGTGTCCAGTTATGGAACTATTATTTGCATTATTATTGTTCTTGATATTGTGTGGTTTTTAGGATTACTATCATCGTTATCATCATAATCATGGTCATTATTATAGTCATCATTAGCATTGTTAATATATCTATGATGATGATAATCATTAACATCATTTTGTATTACTATCAATATCATTAACATTATCATTACTATCACCATTATCATTTTATTCTTACTATTACTATTATCAATATTATCATCATTACCATTACTATTATCATTATCATAACTATTATCATTATCATAACTATCATCATCATCACTGTCATCATCGCTATCACCATCATTTTAACATTGATTTTATCATCATTAGTATCACTGTGATTATCAATATTACCATTATCATTATAATAATTATTACGTCTATTATAATATGTGACAATCATTATTATCACCATTATTCTTATTAACCTTATTATTGTTATTGTTATCATTTATATCTTTGTGATTACTGCTATTATTATCATGATCATTATTGACATTATCATTATCATTATCAATATTATTATCATAGTTTATATTATATTTGATCTTATTAGTGTTTATATCTATATCATTATTACTATTGCAATTATCATTTGGGATTGGTATTATTTTATCATTACTATTATTATCATCATTACTATTACTCTCATTAGTTTTCATCTTTGTTATAATTTTTACGATTCTTTTTGTCATTATTAGTATTATCATTATCATTATTTTTATCATTATCATCACCATTATTGACATCGATATCATTACTGATACTATTGATATCATTATCTTTACTGTAGTTATTATTATGTTGTTATCCTGATTATTATTATCATTATCATTACCTTCATTATCATTATAATCATTATTGTTATTATGATGGTTGCTATCATTGCTATTATTTCATTATTATTATTATTATTATGAGTGAGTATCGTTGTCCAGATCTGCTGGGATCCGACATTTAATTAAAAGCCTATAAAATGTCCCATAGCAAAGGTCACTGCAATGCTCACGAAATACCAAGCTTACAGAGTCGCACATATGATATTATTATTAATAAATCTGTTTGACTGTACCGAAATTTAGCGTTATTAATTTAGCGATATTAATCTGAATCTGCTTTTGATCATTTAATTTCAGGAAAGGCAAACGGGGAATTACAGTTGTCATCTTGGTCCTGTTTCGTCCATTCGTCATGCTCTCTTTCTGTTCGTGGATGTATTGTTTTAGAGAGCTGTTTCCTTATATTTTTAATTATATATTGAGTGGCTAGGGTAATATGATATATTCCCGTAGGTGCTTCAGGGAAAGGGCATCATAGCTATTGAAAGATTTCATTCGTCATGTTCCCTATCTGCTTTCAGATAGAACTCGGTCTCTCGAGGTTGTCACTGGTCTTGTCGCCATAATTACCAAACGCCTTGCCTCAATCTTATTTTCTAATTTACGGTTGACAGTTAAAAATGCTCGGAGTAGAAGTTCGTCACAGATGACAACTTAATAGTACGAAAGAGTACGAGGGAGTTATGGACAGCTGTTATGAATCTAGTTTGTATGTGTAACCAGTCACGTCGACGAACAATTAATTAAACGTAACCTATGATTTCAAATTTATTGAAAAAGAGGGAGGAAAAAATATAATTATCAAAATAAATTAGCCAGGAAATCTATTTCAGCGAGGAGGTATGAGTTAAGAAGGGAAAGAGTATTAACATTGTTATGCACTCAAGGTTGGCACTTTTGCACAATTATTTAAAGGGACAAAGTAACAAGATCTGACCAATGTAACTGATACGAGAACTTATATTGATAGTAAATTTGATATCTTTAACTGATAAAGAATAAAATCGATTTTTTTAAATGAGCTCATTCTCTACATTTATTTGTGTGTTTGCTAAATCAAATGAATGATTATATGGAATAGTTGTTTTGTCATGGCCTATTTATTGATATCACCAGAGGGAGCGCCTAGCCAAACTCATGTGCCAATAATACTGCTAAATCACACTACCATTTTCTTTTTCACAATATCAATTTTTTTACAAATAATTGTTCAAAGTTTTCCTCAGAGTTTCCCCCTAAATCTAAACCTCTGAGCGGTAGCAGTGTTACCAAAACCCATAAAATCAGTAAGAAAATGCAGTTTTTTTTTCAGCATAGTTGATATAATTTATTCTATACACATGGTGGCAGCGTAACGGATTACGCTGATTAAAAAAAAAATCTCACGTTCATTATTAACATTATTATCGTTATCATTATTTTTTTTTATCATTATCATTATCAATATTGTTATCATTAATGTTATTGTTATCTTTGTTATTATCATTATCATTGTTATTGTTGTTATCATCATTATCATTATTGTTGTTGTTTTATAGTTCGTATTATCAATATTATATTATTGCTATCATTATTATCATCATTGCCATTAAGATAATCATTATTATCATCAATATCATTATTATAATCATTGATATATTATAAAAAGATTGATCATAAAAGATTTCCATTATTCTGAAATTGTAACAATAATTATAATTATAATATTATCATTATCAAAATTTCCGTTATTGTTGTCATTGTTATTGCTGTTGCTTTTTATTCTATCATAATCCTTGTTCTCATCCCCATAATAAAAACATCACAATCAATATTCTTAACTTTGGATAACGATGAAATGTTCATATTTAATAATCAGTGTAGGGGGAAGATAGTTAACACATTTATTGCAAACCATATGGAATAAAAACACCTTGAGGTATCAAAAGAAAAAAATATATCCTCAAGATATTAAAATACATCCGGGAACCTTCAGGTAAGTATTGAGCAATATGCAGGAGAAGGCTGATTGTGCATTAGACAGATATTGATAGTAAACGGCCTTGTTGGCTAATGTTACTAATGCCTTTTTGTAATACAAGCAGCTGAGAGAGAGAGAGAGAGATAAAAAAAACAGTGGTTCATAATATCTGGTTGAAATAATCCCTCTTTCTCCATACATTTCAATAATGCAAGTAATTTAACATCAGCTATATTCATAAGGTATATTATAAATGAAACAGATGTAAGGATGCTATTAGTCAGAGAAACAACCATGAGCAATATAGTAGTCATGGCAACTTTTCCTTTGGTAAGGGCAGTCCTCAAAGCATAAATCACTTATCTAACAGGCATATAAAAAAAATCGCTAACACAGCATAGCCTTTAGATAGGCGACTTTCCTAACAGGAAGAAATCCATTCTCTATAAATGTTAGCAGGCAGTGATATGGAAATGAAAATCTAGAGGTTAACACCATCTGTTATAGGCTCTTCCTGTATATTCCCAATATTTGGGCTATGTGTTCGCTGGCAAAGTGTCTTTAGTTTGTGTTTTGGATGGGCCATTGGTTGAAAGTCGACCTAGTCTAACAGTGATCGAAACGCTGACCCAAGCTACATGGTCACATGACTATGTAATTCAGCCTTAACAACCCAAAGTTTCGGAACCAGGCAAGCCCTCACAGAGAACGCGCGTCTCTACGACTTTTCACCTCGCCTTCAGGACTGGCCTCCTCACCCTAGGCGGATGAAAAGTCGACCAAACACGACACTACTTGGAAGGCAGATACCCTATTGGTGGAAGACCAGCGCTGATCCAACCTGCGTGGTCACGTGACCGCGTCCCAGATCATCCTAGCTTCTGAGCACACATGTGCCTGCATCTCCTCGTGTCGCTTCTCGGCAGGGTCTCCCCTTCCAGCCGTTTTTCTAGGTTTCATGTGACTTTCCATCGATAAAGGAATGAGATTTCTCCGACTGCTTTCATATAGATATCCTCGAAGGTCGATAGGATTGGATGATAAATACGAAATGGGTGAATAGCTAAACGACATGATCAGACAAAGCAGCTCTCACACACAAATGCAAACACTGATGGACCTTCAAGCTAATATTTTTTATCTTTGCTTTAAAAAAAAAGGAAGTGTAATACCCATAAAAATGATAATTGATAATAACAATATTTATGATAATGATATGGATGATGATAATGATAGTGATAATGATGATAATGACAAAGATGATGATAATGATAACATAAATAATAACAATGGTTATTATACTACTACTAATAAAGATTATAATAAAGATGATAATATTAATGGTGTACTAATAAGAATAACAGTCATGATAATTATCCTTATTATTAGCATTATTATCATCATCAACATTAGTATCTTCATCATCATTGTTACGAAAACCATCATGACCTTATCATCATCGTAACTTTTGTGTATACTTTTATCTAACTTTTGTTGTATAAGAGTAATCCCGATAAAACCTTGTCCTCATCTGAGTATTATAAAAACAGATCAACGTCAGACTGTGATGTTGACATACGACCTCTTGCAACATGGCTATTTAAGGATTATTATTATTTCTTTTTGCCCTACGAT
>BOPN01005449.1:95706-97477 GCA_017312705.2 Penaeus japonicus
ATAATATTCTGTGAATGCTTCATCATAAAAAATACTTTCATGATATGGGTGTTTTAGTGTTACACATGTATATGGTCCCTTTTAGTGGATACTTGTTTATATACTATTCGAAGTGTTAATTTATGATGATGAAGATGATAACAACAACAATAACAATTACAATAATGATGAGGATGATGGTGGTTATGATAACAACAATTACAATAATAACGATGATGATAACAACAACAACAATAATAATATTACTTATAGTGATAATGATGATGGTGATGACAATAACAATGATAATAATAATGATAATGAGGAAAATAATAATAATAGTAATAAAAATAACAATAACAATGATAGTAATACGAATGATAATGATAACAATAACAACAACAATAATGATAATAAAAATAATAATGATAACATTAATGATGATGATGATGATAATAAGGATCATGAAAACCACTACTATCATCACTAGTATAAACATCAACAACTTTATTTTCTTTGAGTGTGATCTCTCTTTCCCACTAATTCCCATCCTCCTACAAACTCATTTTCCATCCTTATCCATCCTCCTCTTCTTTCTTTCATTCTTTTTTTCCACCACATTATTTTTCTTTCCTTCTTGCGCTGTTGTTGTTGTTGTTTTTTCTTTTCTTCTATTTTTCTCCCGCGAAGCAAAAGCAATTTATAGCGCCATAATTTCTTACTTGAGTTGAGCTTATGACGACCATCAATCATGTGCAGGGATGTTCTTGTTTTTAAGGGGGGAGGGGGGTGGGGGGGATAGGGGGAGGGGGGGTTCTGTGTATGTGGGTGGGTGTTGTTGTTGATTTTTTCTTTCTTTCTTTCTTTCTTTCTTTCTTTCTTTCATTCTGTTTGTGCTTATTTTGTTCGTGTTATTGTTATATGTATTTTGCATATATGTATTTTTTTTTTTTTTATTGTTATCTATTATTATCATTATTATGATTTTCATCATTGGTATTATTATCATTATCATGGGTATTACAACTACAATTATCAATTCATTATTGTTCTTGTCCTTATCATTATTATCATTATCATTAATTTTGTTATTCCTGTCATTGTCCTCATCATAATCAATATCATTATTATTACTAAACTAATTATAATCATTATTTTTGTCATTACCATCATTGTTTTTTATCACTATCATCCTTGTTGTTTACCACTATCATCATTATTATTATTATTACCATCATTATTAGTAGCAGTAGCATTACCATTATCAATATTGTTATCATCACTATCATTGGAAGAATTAGTACTGTCATTTTTTTTATCATTATTTCAGGATTTTGTCTTGTTTTGAAAATTGTGAAGTTGAGAGATTAGTTTTCATGTTGAGGAGGGTTATTTTTTATTTAGTACTATTACTATTATATATATATATATTTTTTTTTTTTTTTTTGTGATAATGAAGTTCAAGAATTTGCTTGATCAAGGATGAAGTTGACAGATTAAGTTTGGGAATTATGAAGTTTTAAAAATGTTTCTAATGAAATGAAGTTAAGGAAGCTGTTTTGGGAATGATGGAAATATGAATTTCTCTAACAAAGCTAGAAGTTCAAGGACTTGAGTTTTAGTTGCTTTTTTTGTTTGTTTGTTTGTTTATATATATATATATATATATATATATATATATATATATATACTGTATATATATATATATGTGTGTGTGTGTGTGTGTGTGTGTGTGTGTGTGTGTGTGTGTGTGTGTGTGTGTGTGTGTGTGTGTGTGTGTGTGTGTGTGTGT
>BOPN01005450.1:12500-17500 GCA_017312705.2 Penaeus japonicus
TATACAGCCTGTGTCAATACAATCAGTATGGAGAAATAAGACTAGGGAAAACTTTTTAAATATTGTTTTCATAATCTAACTATATCACAGTGACTATTAACACAAGCAAAAAAAACCTTTCCATGTCCCCATTTCATGTTTGTAACCGAGATGAAATTATGTGGTACTGAATTTTTGGGGTCTTGTATGTGTAAATATTTGTATATTACATTTGTGTACGTAATTTTATGTATGTATGTGTGTGTGTGTGTGTGTGTGTGTGTGTGTGTGTGTGTGTGTGTGTGTGTGTGTGTGTGTGTGTGTGTGTGTGTGTGTGTGTGTGTGTGTGTGTGTGTGTGTCGATGTACAAACGTGTATGTTTATGCACATGTGCTTATGTGTGTGCACTTGTTTATATGCATGTGTTTGTTTATGTATATTCATGTGTCCTTGTATTCATACGCACAAATGGACGCATGCACTCACATACATACATACACACAGAGTATGTAATGGTTCAAAAACATCTAAATTTCCACAGTGTGCTTTTACTTAATGTAAAACTCTTTGACAAAAGTCTAATGAAATAGATTATTTCTTTAACCCATTCCCGACGGGGGATTTCTAGCCTAGAATGTCCAAATGCCGGGGCGTTCGAATTATTAGGCCTAAATCAATTGAATGGCCGGCACAATACTGTGCCGCCCGGCAACTGGGCTTTTGAATGCGCGGTACACATGCTGTACCACCCGTCCTGTGTGGGTTAAAAGTTTATCAAAATTACCTTCTGGATCAATGTCAAGAAAAATACATAAATGAAAAGAATATCATTCATATCATCTTCTATTACTGAATGACCAAAAACACATCACAAAATAAGTGGATTTTTTTTTCAACCTTTAAAATCCAGTCTGTATAAGGCCACTAGAGCTGGTATAAACATTGTCTTTTGTTTTATTGTCTATTAGGTTTAGAAGAGTTTTTTAAATATTTGTTTATAAAAAAAAGAGTATTTCTCATAAAATGCCATAAATAATTGTCAAAATCATTTTCCGATTACTTACATAAATATTAAAGGAAATGTACATTATTTCAAGTGTCTGGATACAAAGAATACAAGTAAGATAATGGTATAATTTTCTGTTTTGTGATTGTCATATTTTGTAAAGGTTTCTATACAAACAAGCATGATCACAAAAAAATGTTATTCATTTCCATTGGAAATAAAAAATATATGTGTATATTTACCATACTATTAGTAAACTTATGAATGTTATTATCATTCAGAATATATATATTGTACAAATAGTATTCATAAGATCACTAAATACAAATGGGTAAAAATGAGAAATATTTCTTTAAGCATTTTTCTGAATAAAATATGGAAATTACAAAGGTTTATTCCTAGGTTATTGCACATAAACTTTGACAGAAACTTTAATATAAATTTTCTTAATATATCAAGAAACAAATCTGAATTAGAATGTACATCTAAGCAATTATTCATGTACTAATGGTACTTGCAAAAACATGAGTAGGCATTGATACATGTCTGAATAATATAATCCAAATATAAATATTACAATCACTATAACTGATATCTGTCTAACAATCTACTGCTAATAGTAATTTCCACTCTGCATGACCAGACGCTTCAAAATAAAATTCTCAGATTACTTTGAAACTTATCTCTTGAACTAACTTTCATCAGTTGATAAAGGTGCTTGTATACATGAGCTCTGAATCTGGGCTCAGATGCCAGGTACATGTATACATGGACTTTCCCCCACATTTATGCATGTACTATCAAGTATGAGTCTGAAAAATCTTCCTCTTGGCTTCAGTGATTATATTTCCTTTTATTGGCATGTTAGTAACAATCATATTTATGTTTATAATTGCTATAATTGTGTAAAAAAGTGTGTCATTAAAAATTTGCACAGCAGCTCGGAATCACAACACCCCCTCCCTCTTTTACAACAAATATTCTTCCTAAATTCTCTTGCTTTTCCACCACTCGTGTTGCTTTCCCCGACAAATAAAACATGGACAACCCCTGTCCATTACTCCAAATAGAGGGAGATGTACATTATCCCCCCACCCCCTGATGGCTGGCAATCCACTACTCATCACCCAGTATTCTTTGCACCCACTCTCCTCCAGGTAATCATTTCATGAAGATGAAGAAATGAAGGAATAACTCTTTGATGAGCAACAAGGACTTATCAACAGACAAAAAGCAGCAGCGTTAACCCTGAGTTTGACCCAGTAGCCTTTGCATATATGTATATACAAGATTATTTTAATATTCAAAAGAAAACTCTGAAAAAGTAACAAAATCCTACATTTTTCTCTCTATAGAAATCTTAAATAATCTTTATGAATATGTAAGTCTATGTATATGATACAGATATCAAAATGAGCATATAGAAAAAACATTTTGTTGCTAAAATGGCTGATATATACAACTAAATAGAGTAAAACACAAAATTATACATGACAATTAATGCAAATGCAAAAGGAATGAAGGAATGAATAAAAGTAAATGGCTATACAACCAGCCAGTTGTGAGACAAGCCATTGGCAAAGGCACAATGGCCTGAAAAAAAAAAAAAAAAAAAAAAAAAAAAATTGCAGTCCACATACAGCCCATTATCAATGGGTTAATCATGTCATGATTTTCTGTAAAGCAGTTATCATATCACACTAAATTCTCTAGCTAAATTAATGAAGTTTTGATATGTTTCAAGTAAGGACTTTATAACCTTGCTTAATGCCACAATATAACAAGCACAAAAGCACATCAATGTGTGGAAATGATGAATTCCATCTTGCCTTGGGTAAGAAAAGGTAAAAAATTAAGCCTTGCTTTAACAGAGAACTTTCAAGATCCAAACTAAACATAATAAAATAATCTTGACACTCATTTCTTACACACCACAACTGAGGGCAAAATTATCTTTGTTTAAGTAGCAGTTGAAACTCTTCCTTTATGGTGAGTTGACATGTGGCTCCGAAGGTGACTGTTCCGTGCAAAGCACTGGGGGCAGAGTGGGCACGAGAAGGGCTTTTCCCCTGTGTGAGTGCGGATGTGGTTACTGAGAGTTCCTTTTTGAACAAATCGCGAGGGACAGTATGGGCAGGAAAAGGGCTTCTCGCCTGTGTGGGTGCGAATGTGCATGACCAGGTGGTCTTTCCTTGGCGTGTCGTAAGCACAGTAGGGGCACTGGTGGAACTTGCTGCTGGATATGATGCCAGTCTTGGCTCCTGTGGCTCCCTTATCACACTTCTGACTCTCCTCTCTTGCCTGTAGGAGATGCGTGGTGGTGTAATTACCAGTACAAGAGAATCTGTGGCTAGTGTCAATAAAACTAACTAGATATTAAATAAGCTAAAGTAAGTTACATTGAAAAATCAGATCAAGTGCATAATCCACAAAAGTGCCACAAAAAACAAATATAAAATATCAAAAACTTAATAACCAATTAAACACATAATAACACAATAAAACATGGCATATAATAACTTCTCAGGATGTTTAGTTTCCTTTCACTGTTTTAACTTTTTCCTTGTATTACCATGTAATAAATTCAGAACAATTTCATTTTCAAATATACATCTACCATTCACAGTAATGAGTAGTAATGGTTTTGAACAAAGATTAACATAAAATGAGAGGCATTCTCCTACCTTGTTCTAATTACAAATATGAAAATGAAGTTCTGATCACAACAGGTGCACTAAACCCTATGGACACATTTATGGCTCCTCATATTGGTTTTCTGTGTGAATCCCTGAGAGCAAACAGGACATTTGTAGGGCTTTTCCCCAGTGTGGACGCGAATGTGGTTGTTTAGAGTTCCTCTCTGTATGAAACTGGCAGGACAGTAGGGGCAGGAATGGGGCCTCTCGCCGGTATGAGTGCAAATGTGGTCAACCAAGTGGTTTTTCCTATCAGTGGAATAGGCACAATATGGACACTTGTGTTGCTTGGCGCTGCTGCTATAGGCTCTCATCCTGGACCTCGGAGGTCTGGCCCCTCTGCCTCCCTCAATCCCAGCCTCCAGTGCACCCTGTCGGATATGACCATCTTACTTGTGGGTATTTAAAGAATATAAATCAATCTATCTCTGACCTAATATTTATGGTGGGGATACTCTCCTTGCAACAGCCTGCTCTCTGAGACACACAATGAAATACATTAAGTTATACCTTTAACTACATAAGGTATTTTTAGCATCATACAATAAACATGTTCAGTTTTTCACTATGGACACCCTTGAGTTCAAACAGGCTTGGAAAGGAGGAAATTATAACAAAAAATACAGACAAAATGAATAATTTCTATAATCATATCTACTGTTTTTCCTTTTTTAGATATTTCATTTCACTCACAGCCCGGAGAAAAACCCTTATGGAATTTACACATATCAAGAAAATAATAGATTCTTGATACCTAGAACATTTACAAGACAAAAAGCATGATCTTTTTTGACCAAGAGCACACACACACACTTGTTTACAACCTCACCCATGGACATACAGGGATTCTTCAAACAATTAACCCATTGGTCGCGGTATTAAAAAAAGGTCTGTGCAGTAGGATGGCTGTTTTACATGTCTGGCATGATGCTATCCGCATCTATGACCGACTCTGCCTTTGCAGCAAATCATGCCATCCGCGTCTATGACCGACTCTGCCTTTGCAGCAAATCATGCCATCCGCTGCTAATGGGTTAAAGAGAATATTAGCTTAGTAAAAAGTATTGCCTTACATTTAAAGTGGACAATCATACTGTTTGGTAGTAAACAGATGACAAATGGCATGTGGCAAAAAATGCTGCAAAGGCTTCTTTGTTCTTCTGTCAAACCCCACAGGCAGTACTAAACTGATCCTTTTTTTTTCTTTCTCATTAAAACCAAATATAGACAGACATAAAAAACAATTTTATAAGCATACAAATTGTAAATGCATATTATGTAAATAAAGCACAACAAAAATATTTTCAAAATCTTAATAC
>BOPN01005450.1:27500-40000 GCA_017312705.2 Penaeus japonicus
TGCGGATGCTCCGAGACAGGTGGACTTCCATCTATGCTGAAGTTCTCGACTGACGCTAAGCCTGCTGCAAAGTCGTTGCTGCCGAGCCACTGTTGGGGGAAACAAGGACATTATTCGAGAGTGGGGAAAATTATGGTGCATAATTTGAATCTTTGAGGAATATAAGAAGTTGTAGACAAAAGGGAAGAAAGAGAAAGGAGAGGGGTAAGAAGCAAGAACAGATGATAGAGGCTGAAGAGGAGGAGGAAAGGGAAAAGAAAGAGGAGGAAGGTTACCATTTGTGGGGAAATAATGGCTTAGAAAAGTAGGAGCATCATGAGAAGGTGAAGAAGAATGGCTTTGAGTAAGAAGGAAGAGAAAT
Organism: Penaeus japonicus; assembly: GCA_017312705.2. NCBI lineage: Eukaryota > Metazoa > Arthropoda > Malacostraca > Decapoda > Penaeidae > Penaeus > Penaeus japonicus. The sequence goes on from BOPN01005450.1 coordinate 27,862, forward strand.
TAGAGGCAGGGAGAAAAACTTGGTGTAGTAGAAATGGAACACAAAAAAAAAGGTCCTCTATACCTCCTGCATGCCTGATGGACCTGCCAATGCCTCTTCGACCACCTCTGGCAGTTCCTGAGATCCCTGAGCTGGATCTCCTGGAGGATTGAATTCCTTAGGCATACCCATGTCCTCTTTTTGAACTTCATCATGACTGTCTGGGCCTGAATTGTCTAGGGCTGAATTGTAAGTGACACCTGGATCTGCAGAGTTATTGTGACTTAGTTCAGGATCTTCCCATACCTCTTCTTTAATAACTATAGCATCTTCACTTGTCTCCTGTAATAGAAGGAATAGCATATAACTCATGATACTTTGATAAGGAGCAAGTATTAAAAGCAATAAGAATAGTATAAGGATAAGCTATGAGTGAGAGTGACATTGGTAATAACACACTATCGAATATTACTACTAACCTTTGAGGTATTCCCTGAGGCTGGATGTTTATTTAAGTTGACACCAGAAAGCATGTTCGACTCCTCAGGCACTGAGTTACAGGTTGCAAGTCTTCTGTGATGGAGAGCTTCTGTCTGAGACTCGCTGCCTCTTGCTTGCTCTGGATACACCTCTCTCCTAGATCTGTCACCTGATGTGTTATAATCTAAACTTTCATCACTGTCTTTGGAATGTAAGGATAACCTGGGTGAGTGTGCATTGTGGTTTTCAAAAGGTTCCCTGGGAGATGGAGAGCCAATGTCATTTTGTTTCCTTCTCTTCGGGTGTGGACTCCCTCTGTCGTCAAGAGAATCGACTGACCCTCTGGACAGGGGGCTTCTCCTGGCACTTCTGCCGCTGGAACTTGATGGTGTATTCTTGTCTCCCGGTGCTTCATCTGGTACAGCCAAGCCTTTAATCTGCAGCAGTTCAGCTACCTTGATTAAGCGAGGGAGGTCCTTTTGTGCAACACTCACTACACCCACATACATGTAACTCAGAAGTGCCTCTAGTTCATCACATTTGACATCCTGCAGTAGAACAATGGGATGTTTCCCAAGTGTGTGGTCAAACATATCCTCAAAATATTGGCTGCAGGTGGAGAGGACGAGTTTGTGCACTGGGTAGAATTTGCCTTCGCAGGCCACTGTAGCGTCTGTGTATCTGTCCTGAAATTATGGAGTCAAGATAAGGGTTGTATTAGCAAACCTCAGCCAAGAAAAAATTAATACTTATGCAGATGGAAAAAGTTACACAAATTTCCCAGACTTTATGGTAACAGAATGTCTTTAAAAATAATAATAAAAAGGTGAACAAATAAAAATAAAAGATCAATGTGGCATAGTACTTCTTAATCTTTACATATTTGTAACATTCTTGAGAGTACATCAAGACAAGTCCACTCTAAAAGAACAATAACTGAACATAATAATCGCACTAAAAGAATATCAGTTAAACATAATAATCACACTTCCTTCATACAAGAAAACTCAGATCAGTATTTCCACCTTCCCCTTTAAAAAAAAAAAAAAAAAAAAAAAAAAATAAAATAAAAAATAAAAAATAAAAAATAAAAATAATAATAATAAAAAATAAAAAAAATTATAATAATACTGAGTCATCACAAGGAGATAGAGGTATTATTCAATTTGCCCTTACAATACAATATGAAGCCTCACTCATCTATATGATTATTGCCCTCACCTTCACATTCCTAGTCTTGCTAATCTTGAATTACTGCCAGTAACAATTTATTTTTCTATATTACAACATTATCCTTCACCTTGTCATATTCTAGAATCTTTTATCTTGAATCATCATACATATCTCTACTTATTATTTTATGATTTTATTCTTTATCTACCATTTTCATTCCATATTTTGCCCTTTTCTAGTATAATGTACTACCAATACATCAATACATATATTTCCATTTTTAACATACTTTCTGTCACTCTACTACTGTTATTACATAAAATTAACTTGCATCATAGCCTTTTCATTACCATAATTCAGCTTCATCTATCAACTCATTCCAATAAAAAAAAAGACCTATTTTTTATCTATTACTTTCCACAATTCTATATCTTAGAAAAATTGTTAGAACATATCTGCCTATTCAAAGCACACTCTAATGACAAAATTTATTGTAAACCTCTGGCAGTTTTTTGTGTCTCATGGCTGAGAGAGAATATGTGGCATAAAGTGACATGTCTACTCAGTATCTCTTTCGTTAATTATCTTATTTCATACATCAACATATTTTCAACCAATCTAGTCCCCCATAATTTATCTTAAGTCATTACCATCACCATTTTCTTAAATGAATCTACTTATTTCATATCTTTTAATAACATTTACCTATTTCATATCCCCAAAGTTCAATACAACAACCTATTTCAAACCATCATTATTGATTTTCAATACCTTGTGCCTTAGGGCAAAAAGCATGTAGCATTTACACATTTATCTTTATCTCTTCCATATATTCACTTCATTCCATAAGTATATCTAAATTATCTATTTTTTTCTCCAAATCTACTGATTTTAATCCATATATTCATTATCCACCATCTTTCAACAATACCTATCTTTTTCAATAAATCTACTATCTTAAATGTAATTCCTTTAATGAATATACCTATTTCATATCCCCCCCAGTTTAATCCTACAGCATGGACAATACCCATTTCCCTCATAATACTAACTTAACTCATAACCTCATAGCTCATCTTACAGCATGGCCAATACCCACCTCATAAACTCACACCTCACCATAAATCTATGCCAATACCTTGTGTCTAAGTGCTGAGAGCATATGGCAGAAGGTGGTGCTGTGGTTATTCCACCACAGAGAGAGCATTCCATCCGTCATTTTGAATTGGGTTTGGCCTGGAAACGGAAATTGGCATAAATTGTTAGTTCCTTAAAGTAATTCAAGGATGTGAAGGAAGGAGAGATAGAGGGGATGGTGGTGGTGGTTTTGTGGTGGTTTTGTGGTGGTGGTGGTGTGGTGGTGGTGGTGGTGGTGGTGGTGGTGGTGGTGGTGGTGGTGGTGGTGGCGGTGATGATGATGATGATGAAAATGATGATGATGAAAATGATGATGATGATGATGATGACGATAACGATTACAATGAAAATAAGTTCAAGTAAAATTGGAAGAAGGGAAGAAGAAGAAGAAAAGGGAGAAAAGGAAAAGGAGGAGAAAAAAAAAGATGAAGATTAAAGATAAAAAAAAAAAAAAAAAAAAAAAAGGAAGGAAGAGGAGAAGAGAAAGAAGGATGAACTAGACAAAAAGAAAAAAAAAGGAAAAGAACACAAAAAGAAAAATAAATAGAAGCAAAGACTGAAAAATAAATTGAGTAGACAGAAAAGAATGAAATAGAGAAGGATAAAATAAAGGAGAAAAAAAACATGAAGAAATAAAGAAACAAGAAGAAAATAGGAGGAAGAAGGGGACAAAGAAGAAAAAAATAGTAATATTAATATTCCTTAACTTAATTAATAGTCTTAGTAGTAATAGGCTATTAGTAATGATGCTGTAAATTATAGTAATAATAAAGATATTCATAGTGACAATATCACAAGAAAAAAATTACTAATATCTCATGTAATTTTCCTTAATAACCAACAACAGTAATTTAAAATGTTAATCAAATTAATGATCAATGATTGAATAAAATGGTACATGAATCCTAAGATTAATTTCATACAATTCAAATCATAGTATAATAATTACAGAATAAACAGAAAAACAAATCATGTAATGTATATACTGATGTAATGAATAATACAACTTTTGTTTTATTAATTCGTCATTTAATATGTAATTAAATAAAAAGATAAATCTCAGTAATATATATACAAATAGGCCAACAAACTGTTTTTAGACAAATACTGAAAGAAATAAGAAAAAATATATGAAATCTTATATATAAAAAAGGTTTTGTTTCATATCGTGTTTATTAAACAAATACATTTCTTAGTTATTTACAAGGTCATGCAATATCTGTTTCCTGTCAATATACACATAAATAAATCTGATAAATGAACCCTAATTTCAATAAATATAGACACTGACATCTCGTCTATGCTTATATGTGAATTAATATATTGTATCAAAACAATCTATGCAATGTATTTCCCACTTAATGAAATCCTTTTTGAATATTTTGATGTTATCACTCCACTGTTTCTCAATTGAATCATTCATATTTCTTAATCAACCGCACATGGAGCAGTGTCATCAATCAAACGGTCTTCAGTATACAAGAAAATGTCTATTTCTATTCAAATTATACTGTGTTGATCACTGGTGCAATTACCTCAACACATTATAAGACAAAATACAAAATACAGTTCGTGACAAAGGCAGATCCCGGTTCCAATAATTTACAAAAGAAACCACCTGTCTAGTGAGATTTAAAAAAATATATTTATATTCAATATATTATGAAATGCAACATCACAATGGCAATTCATTCCTGAATTTACTTGTATTGATTTAGTTACTTTTCTTCGGCAAAATTTGTCGTATTTTCTTCGACGTAACGAAACTATATGATTTTTTCTAACGGGTTAGTCTAATTTCTATATATTTCATTCACGATAAGTCTGCTTTCGATTGCTTTGAATTTAATACCAGCATAAAATCGGAAGGTGTGCAGAGGATCCTGAAAATTCAGCTCAAGGGCTATTGAACCTCTTTCATCTTTCTATAAACCAGGCAAAGAGACGAGAACATTTCCCAATAACAGATTAATGTATCCCAAAATGGGTGGTCCGGGCGTAGGATTGTGTGGGTTGCTGGATGCATGACAAACAAACAAGTAAAAATAATAAAGATAATACGTAAGGTACAAATTCATCCAGCGTGAGAGAGACAGACTACCCAGAATTATTAATAACGATTAAAATCTACATGTACCGTGAGATCAAACAAGAAATAAACCTGTTGAATACGATACGGCATCCCATTTTAAACAGAGGTTATTAAAAGGTACATATTATAATTTCCCTGGCCGGCTGACATAGCGCCGTAATTCCAACCCAAGGGGCAGGGTCAGACTGCCATCCATGAGGGTCACTCGAATGCTCTTCTACTGAGGCGCGAGTCAGGGAAAGGGTCGGTTAGCGTTATTAAATTTCAAGATGGCGAACCATTAAGCCGTGGAAACAAGCATAATATCCTTCCGCGGACACATGGACTACTTAACCTTTACCTAAGCTGACATAAGGTCAACCAGGAGGTCAAGACAATAATCCTCTAGCCACCTCCGTTGAAACCGTATCTCAACCTGGCACTTCGTCCCGCCAGGCGAGGTTGGCACCGGCACGCTACCAGTGTGCTTTCTTGTCCACTTGGCACCCGTTTCCCGCTGCTCTTGATGCTTCTACCAGTAGCCATAGGTATAAGTGAGCAATTAATCGAGAGCACATCGAAAATGGGTACAACTATGGATTAAATGAACAAAAGGAATACATAAGAGAAAAAAATAGGTAATAAATTGCATGTGCGAAAACTAATATTCATAGGGTCGCTTTTCATAATGAAAAAAGGCTCTCATAACTTATAAAACACAAATGCAATATAGTTTTTAATAATGCACTGGTATACGTTTCATTAAAAAAGATCGGTGGTGTCGTGTGTGTGTGTGTGTGTGTGTGTGTGTCAAAAACAAAATCAAAACAAAACAAAAAAACAGTTTTTTATATACCGAGAGAGAAACAAATCATCTATACTTTCTTACATTTCATCAAAATATGATACCATTCTCTTTAACGAAGCCCAATATTGCGCATTTGCGTTTATTTATTAATGAGAATAATAATTGATGCAAATGGCAATTATCATATTGGTAAATAGGTTAATAATGATTATTGTGATGATAGTAACGGTGATATAACAATAATAGTAAACAGTGATAATGATAATAATACTGATGATGATGATAACACCACTAATGATGGTGATGATAATAACGATAACAAAATAATAATAAATCAGTAATAATAATGATAAAAATGATCGTGATAATGATAGTGAAAACAATGATGGTAATAATAGCAAGTAAAAATAATGCCAATAATGCTAACAACAGATATGATAATGAATCATTACTTATTATCACCGTCATTGCCATTATCATCATCATCATTATTATAATTATAATCATTATTATGACCATCTTACAGATAATAACAATGACAATAATAGTAAAAAATAACAACACAACAAGAAGACGTAATAACCCAAAGGATTTTAAAACACCAAATTTTACTCGATATATTTTCGACCCCAAAAATATTTAATCAAAATCCAACAGAACAAGGAAGCTCATTCCATCCTTCTTTTCGTGATGAATAACCGAATAACTGAAGCACAAATGGATGAATCATGGGCAGACGAAGAGGCCAACAAAGCTTTAGAAATGGAGAAAATAGAAAAGTCATTGAAAAGGCTTGAAAAGAAATGTGATTATGCTTTAGAGAAGTTTGAAGAGTCACGGGTAGGGGATGGCACATGTTTTAGTCTTTTTTTCCGTTGAGTCTGTTTTTGTTTTTCATTGTTTTCGGGAATTATTTGTGTTTAGGAGTAATTTGATGATTTTCATGTGATATTTTATATATTTTCATGAATATAAGGGCTATGTGTTGTTGTTTCTTGGCAATGAAAACATTGGGTTTTAATTCATCAAAACAAGGGAGTTTTATCCCTTTTAGGACATAATGATAATTATTATTATTGTCACTGACTACTACTACTACATCTACTCCTACTTCTAATACTACTACTACTCCTACCAATAACAGTATTAGTGCCCTCTTTACTACTGTTATTATTGTTGTTATTATTACCATTATATTCATAATAGACATTTTACGATTATTATTATTATTATCACACACACACACGCACGCACGCACGCACGCACGCACGCACGCACAACGAAACAAAACAAAACAATAATTTAACCATACATCACATCTACACTTATTCTAACCTCAATTAAGAAATAAATAATGACATTCAGCTTCATTTAAATAATACTTTGAACATCTTTGACCACCAGAGAAATAAAAAAGAGAAGAAGAAACAGAAGAAGAATGACCAAAACATATGTCAACCAAACCGGCTTGCAAGGATGGTCAGTATGGTCATTAGTTGCTGATGGTTAATGTGTTAATTAGTGTTGCTGATGGTCAATGTGTGTCAGTTGGCATTGTTTACGGTTAGTATGTTAATTACTGTGGTGGTAAGTATGGTAATTGGTGTTGATGGTAAGTATGTTAATTAGTGTTGATGATAAATATGTTAATTGTGTTGATGATAAATATGTTAATTAGTGTTGATGATAAATGTGTTAATTAGTGTTAATGATAAATGTGTTAATTAGTGTTGTTGGTAAGTATGTTAATTAGTGTTGATGATAAATATGTTAATTAGTGTTAATGATAAGTGTGTTAATTAGTGTTGTTGGTAAGTATGTTAATTAGTTTTAATGATAGCCAGTGCGTTCATGTGTTATTGTTCTACTATAGTGATTAGTGTTATTGTTATATTGGTATTGGATATTATCAGTGTGATTAATTAGTGATGATAATGATATGGTTAGTGCTCTTGTGATATGAACAGTGATATTCTTAATGATATTGTTATTACATGATTAGTGATATTTGTGTGATACGTTTATTGATTAATGATAAAAGCAACGATCAGTGATATTGATAACTATATGTTTATTAGTGAGTATGTTAAGAAGTGTGTATTGTATAATTGTATATTTTGTAATGTATATCTATATTGGATCGGTAAGCCTATATATTATATGCATTTTGAGTGTTTTTGGAGTCTTATTACATAGAATTTCCGTTAAACTTTACGATCCTTATCGATATGTATTACATATATATATATATATATATATATATATGTGTGTGTGTGTGTGTGTGTATTATTTTTCGTGTATTTTGCATACTAAGGACAAACTTTATACAGGTTATCATGAAATTAAATTCTCCATTAATTTAATTTACTACCCTCAAGCTCAATTATAAGATTCGTTCAATTTTATGTATATTGTGAGGTTTTGATAAATCTAATGATCCATCTTAATGCTAATATGATTGAATGTGTCAGGGAAGACGTTAGTTAATAAGTAGCCCAATAATATGAGTATGAAATTGATAAACGTTATATCATATACAATCATCCTTCTATAAGTAATACAAGAAATCAATGCGATGTTTTATATGAATTACAATAACAATCGTACAATAAGAGCAATAACATAAACTCATCGTCTCAACAGGAACTTCAACCAGAAGCCACGGAGTCGAGCGAGGTTGCGGCCGTCAAGCAAAAACTGTATTTGGCAGAAGCCGAAACGGAGGCGAAGAGCTTAGCCTTGGAACTGGCGAAGGCGCGAGTCAACGAGGTACGGGAGAAGAAGAGCGTTTTGCGGAAGAAACTGAACGAGATGGAGACGAGGAAGCACGCTCGGTGGATTAAACTGGAGATGGCGAGGAGAGCGGTTGACAAGACGAGGCCGTTGGTTGAGGAAGTCGAGAGGTAAGGAGCGCCATTTTGTTTGGTTTGTGTGAGAGGGGTGGGATGGGGGGGGGGGCGAGGGGGAGAGAGGAGTGGGGGTTAGGGAAGGGGGCGGAATGGAGGAAGAAAGAAAGAAAAGAAAGGGAGAGGAGGGGGAGAGATTTCGAAAGGCTTATTGACTCTGACAGGTTTATGGTGACATGCGGATAAGGTAGAGCGAGAGGAGAGAAGAAAAGAGAAGAAGAGAATTGAAGAAGCGTAGTATGTGAGTCAATGAGATTAAACAAAATGTCAAAAATCAATTTTGATTACAGGAACATTGCTCAATATCAAGAGCGACTGGCAAAGAGTGAACAAGAAAATGTGAAGATTAGGAGGAAGAACATGAAACTGATGATTTACCAGAATGAAATCAATAAATTGAAACTGGAGAATGAAGCTTTGGACAAGAAGATCCAGTCAATAACGGAAAGATCTCAAGAACTGAAAGAAATTTGCACGGAATTAAGTTCGAAGGAGAAAGCTGTCATGGAGAAAATCGACGAACATTATCGACAGGTGTGCATTTTGCCTTCTAAGATCTCGTTTTTAGACATTATTTCCCTATTTATTGTGAACGTATCGTAAGTTTTGCCGAAATAGTGTATTTGATGTGAACATATTGTGAATGTCTCGTCGAAATAATCATTTTGTTTTAAACGAACTGTTGAAGTCTTCGATTTCTTCATTTTTCATGTAAACTTATTGTACGTCTGGACAAACAAATCGGTTTGTTGAGGATTTGTTGTAAAAGTCTTGGCGAAACTAACTTTTCCAAAGGTATTAATTTCCGTCGTTTTTCTTTTTACTCAGAGTGAGGAGGAGGAACAGATCATCTCCGAGACCAATAGTGCTTATGAGCGAAAGTGGACCAAGATTAATGAAAGCATGAGCTATTTCGATCGTCTGATAGAAATAAGCAACATCGAAATTCAGAAACTGAAAGGAGACCCATCTCTTGTGTCAACAGGTCGACCAGACACTCAAGAACAAGAACTATCGAGTCAAGAACGCAATGAATCGGTGAATAAAGTCCCCGAGGAACAAGATCACAGTCTGGTGTGTGGATCCCTGACTCCATTGGATGATGATACGCCTGCTATGGTGGAAGAAATCATTCTGAATGATTCTCCTGTCTATGTGGAAGATATTACAGGTTATGACTCCCCAGTCTATGTGGAAGACATTATTATCCATGATTCCCCTGCCTCAACAGAAGATATCGTGCATGAAATACCTAGTGAACCAGATGAATGTTTAATAATTTCCTCCTCCCAAAAGTCACCGGATAATTTTACAAGTAAGCCATCTGCCAAACCAAAAGGCAGTTCATCTGTAGTTGAACCAAAGGATGAGACGCCTCTCAAACTGTGATGAATTTGTTCACTACTTTGTTTGATCACAAGAAGCTTGTCTCGAGATGTAAATAACAAAGTTACATTCTCGAAATCATTCATTGTTTCAGTTAAGACATATGTAAATTCATATTTCTTAACATTAGTAGAAAAAAAAACATTTAAGTTTTGTTTTCTCAAGAAGGCATCCAGTCATTCACTCTACTTCTTGAGAAAAATGCAAGGAGTACATGGTAGTGGATCTTGCATGTATTTAATAATGAATTTACAATTTAATTTACTTTGTTTTGTTAGTTGTCAAGTAAAGCCTTTTCATCTTGCTTACAAAATCATTCTTTGAAAATATAAGCCATGAAGTTAATTTTTTTGTTTCTGCAATATCCAAAGTAAAATTATAATTATTTATTTTAAGTTACAAAAAGTAAGTTTTCGTTCTACCACTCCCATAATTATGTATACTGATACTTTATCAATATAATTTTTGTTATCCCTTTTTATTTTGAATAAGAAGAATAGAAAAATACTGTATTTTATGGTATAAGCAGATTTTTCTTGACTTTAGTATTGTGGAGTCTAATAATAAATCTTCTAATCCTTAACATTTCATGTTTTAGATCAACAACACTTTATGAGAGAAAAAAAATCTTCTGGGCCAATAAACATAAGAATAAAACTTTTAAGAGTTTGTGAAGAGCACTCACAACTTCTGTTTGTAATCATAATAATAAAGAATCTTGAGGAGAAAAAAAACAAATATATATTATTGTTTTCTTTATACACAAAAAATATTGAAAAAGAAAAGAAAACCCTATGTGGTCTTAATCTAAATACATTTTATATTTATCCTGAAGGCAAGGAGAAGGTAAAATCTAGTGACATGCCCTATGCAGCACAGCCATTGCGATCACTTCTCACCCCCTGGTGGTGGAGGTGGCAGAGGTGGCCTAGGTGGGGGAGGGGGTCCCATCCCTGGGGGAGGAGGTCCACTTGGCCCACTCGACACGGGCACTCCAGGTGGTGGAGGTCGCATGCCAGGTCGTGGAGGTGGACCTGGGGGCATGGGGCCACCTGTTGGTGGTGGGCCAGGAGGGAGAGGGGGCCCGCCACGCATGGGGGGTCCCATTCCTGGCATAGGTGGTGGTCCGTGAGGACCACGAGGGGGATAAGGTGGTCTTCCAAAAGGTGGACGTCCAGGAGGTCCTCCAGGGGGAGGGGGTCTCCAGCCAGGGGGTGGTGGGCGCATGCCTGGAGGAGGAGGCATGCCTGGAGGGCCATGTCGGGGTGGAGGCATTCCTGGGGGAGGGGGCATCCCAGGTCCTCCCTGCCATGGTGGAGGGGGCATGCCAGGCCTTGGGGGATACCCATAGGGGGGTACCGGACCAGAATTTCCTGTATTCCCACCCGATACTGGAGGAGGACCTGAAGGAGGAAGGGGTGGCTGTCCTGGTAGTGGGGGCTTGGAAGGGGGTGGTGGCATGGGGGGTAAAGGTGGGGCAGACCCTGGTGGTGGAGGTACAGATGTGGTGGGGGGCGCATTGGGCAGTGGAGGCACAGATGCTGATGTGCCGGGTGGGGGTGGTACAGGTGGTGGAGGGGGCACAAGCATACCCGGGGGTGGCACCGACATTCCAGGTGGCGCGCTTGAGGTCACCCCTGAAGATGCTGGAGGAGGTGGGGGAGCAGGTGGAGGTGGTGCAGACTGTGTGGGTGGTGGAGGTGCATCGGCGAACAACTGGTGAGGCTTGTCTGCCTGCGAGAGAGGGTTCTGTGCCGCCAAGAGACGTTCTGCGGCTGTTCCATGGCGCTCACCCTTGCTGTCCTTCTTGAATGCATAGGAAATGCTGATGGACCGGTTACAGAGATACTGGCCATTCATGGCCTCAATAGCAGCATCAGAGGCTTCAAAGGAAGCAAAGTTGATGAATGCATAGCCTTTGGAATTGCCTGTGTCTGGGTCCCTCATGATCTGTAAATATAAAAGTAAATGAATGGAATAGCTATACATATTTTTTTTCTATAGATACAAAAAACTTCATACAGTATATCTTCTAACAAAAAGTTTGAAAATGCACTAAACTTTCAGTAAAGATGAATGATACTTCATACCAATAATAATTAATCTGATCCAATGTCTTCATAATAATCAGACAGACCAATTATAATGGAAGGGGAGAGGGGAGAGAGAAAGAGAGAGAGAAAGAAAGAGAGCAAGAGA
>BOPN01005450.1:47500-50000 GCA_017312705.2 Penaeus japonicus
TAAATCTGTGTCCTGTTATACATCCCTTCCCTAATACCATTTCCCCTGAAGAGGGAAGAGAGCTACCCATAAAACAGCATAAATAATTAGGCCCAAGACAAATAAACTTTCCATAATAAAGAACACGGAAAAAGGAAAACATGAAAAAATCAATAAAAAAACATAACGATAATACCAAAAAAACACAATGGTAAATAGTTTTCTTTTTTGCAACCATGCTGTAAAAATACTTTACATCTCTAAATACAAACTAAGCTTTTCTCTCTATTATTCTACAGAAGGAAGGAAGGAAGGAACCTATGCACATCACACTCCAATACTTGACCCTGTCCTTAGCCACACACAAAAGGAATGATTCTTCATCACGTTTGTTGAAACACAACAGGGGTTTCTGGCTTGCACAGGAAGCTTTTATCGTCTCTAAGAAACAAGTCATACCTTCCCTATGAGGGAAAGGAAGAACGCACAGTCTTCCAAATACACTACAATTATTATCTACACTATGGTTCTAAACAGTCAATATTTATTTCATATACATGAATTACGATTATACTTGTTTTTTTTTTTCTTTTTTTCCAATGCTGATGACGGTACTAAAAATATCGGTAACACTTCCTTATTGACAACAATGAACTAGGTACATGAAATTGCGGAAAATTGTATATTTACCTTACGGGGAATAAAAATATATTGAATATAACTCTACAGTTTGTTAAAACAATTTTACTTTTATTAAAAACTTGAATGAACCTGTATTTTCCAGACAGATACAAAGTGTCTCAAATTAATCGTGTTGACATTTTGCATATTAACAAAACAGCTTTATACTTTCCTGTGAATGCTAGTAACTGCCATTCACAATATTTTCAACAAAAATTAGTTTGCACTAAAATAAATTATTTACTGCAATCTCTGAATTAATAACAAAAGGAGGTGTGCATATACATTTTGACTCTTGTTTTGTTTCTTTGAATGTCAAGATGAAATCTTGATAAGATTTATGAGAAATCAAGAATGGGCTAACTTAAAAAAAAAAGGAAAAACAATAATACATATAAAAAAATCAAACAAGAGCAATGAACACAAAATCCACTTACACAACAGAGTTTACTGCTTTCAATAGGAATTCATAACAAAGTCTCAGCTAAAGGAATATATAACTAGTTAATATATAGAAAACAAGAAATTCAATACAACTGTAACAGTGCTACGCTCACCCAAACAATTTTAATTATTGTCCACTTTGTCGTAAAGGAGATATCTATGGACCTTCCCTCTATCCGGGAAGAGTTACGTTACGCCATATATGCACTACAAATGATTGGTCTCCTACCTAATCATTTAAAATACCTGATTACTTTCTAGATATGTAGTAATTGCTAATGATTACTTTTGCCCTTGACCTAAAATTATATAACAGTAAAACCCTTCCATTAACAGCACTGAACATACCATGAGGGCTTATCCATGATTTTTCATGAATGGGAGTGACTAATAAATTCTATCGTTTAAATGTGATTATAGTAGGGGGGAAAAAAGGAGAGGGAAAAAATGAAGTCTTCAAAATGAGTGAACGGACATCTCTTTAACGGTGGTAGGTATTAGAATATTCAATCTCTCGTGGCCAGCGGGAAGTGTGCATTTCTCTTAGCATTTATTAATGTACCACTCACACAGCAAGCATAGTAAATCTCTAAGCTATTCACGGCAATGTTCCTTTCTGTGGGACTTTTGGTTACAAGGGGGGAAAAAAAGAAAAGAAAAAAAATTGCCGATATGCCTCCCCTCCACACATGACTAGTGCCATTGCAGTATTACCCCCTTTGCAAGAAAGCTTAAAATATGATTTGCTTGCTTCCACAGTCTGGTTGTTTCAAATAGTTCCTGATAAGTGGCTATGTTGCACATACTAGAGCACAAAACTGTCTCTGGTATGCATGTGTATTACTTCCCCACTTGGCATTTTGGGTAAATACAAAGAAATAACAAAAGAAAGAAAAAAAAGGAGAATAGGAAAAATTAAATAAATAAATCTGGCAGAGCAAATAAGTGATGTGTTTTTTTTATTTTCCCCATCGGGAAGACTGAAGTATGAATCATATTGTAGTACAAGTTTAAATTTCCATTTGTATCTTCAAACAATTTTCTAGTCACAAGAAAAAATATCAGAACTTTAACCCTCTTTTTTATCGTTTACGCACACAGACACACACACACATATACATATACATATCATCTAAGCCAAAAATGTATTCTCGAAATTTCTAGTGCATAGCATCCATGTTGCAGCTGTATATCTGTCTCTGCTGTGGTATCTAAAAGGTGACCCAACCACTGCCTCCTGAGCCCCCACTGGCTGAGTTGCTGGAAAGGGAAAGAACGATAAGTTGTTTGATAAGTAATTAGGAAGATTGGTTGATGATCAGTTTTATAAATACAACTCAAAGGTTTGAAGCATTCCTGACACAGGAGGAGGGAAAGAAACAGACACTGAAATGAA
>BOPN01005450.1:72500-75000 GCA_017312705.2 Penaeus japonicus
ATTATTATTATCACTATCATCATGATCATCATTATTATAATTATCATTATCATTATTGTTGTTATCATTATAATCAATGCTATTATTATCATCATCGTTATCATTATCATCATTGTTATTGTTATTGCTATTATTATTATTATTATTATTATTATTATCATTATTATTATCATAATAATAATTATCATAATAATCATTATCATAATCATTATTGTCATTACTACTAGTATTATCACTATTATTATCATTACATTGTTATTATCAATATTTTTTTTTATCATTATCATTATCGATAGTTTTACTACTGCTGTTATCATCATTGTATTAATCATCATTATTGTTAACATCATTATCTACATTATTATCATCATCATTTTCATTATTCTTATCATTAATACTATTTAATACATTCTTGTTACCATTATTAGTATTGTTATTATAATTGCAGTTATTATTATTTCTATATTATCTTATCATAATTATCATCATTGTTGTTATTATTATTGTTATTATTATCTTTATTATTATTATTATTATTATTATCATTATTATTATTATTATTATCATTATCATTATTATTATCATTATTATCATTATTATCATTATCATCATTACTATTATCATTATGATTATGATTATCATTATTATCATTAGTAGTAGTAGTAGTATTGTTATCATCATTATCATTACTATTATCATTGTTATTGTTATCATTATCGTTATCATTACCAGTATTATTATCATAATTATCATTGTTATCATTATCATTGTTTTATGATCATTATTATCATTATCCTCGTTATTATTATATGTTATTATCATTATCATTATTATAACAATTACCATTGATATGATAATTATCATTATCATCATTATCATTATCATGACGATTATTGTTATTATCATTATCATTGTTTTTATTTTTAGCATTCTTATTATCATCATCATTAGTATCATTATTAGTATCAGTAATAATCATTACTATTATCAATATCATCATTATAATTGTTATTGCTATTGTTATCATCACTATTATCATTATCATTATTATTATTATCATCATGATCATTAATGAGATGAAAGGTCCTTATTACTATCATTATTGTTATTGTCATTATCATCACCGTTATTATTATCATTACCATTATCATTATTGCTATTGTTATCAATATTACCATGCTCATTACTATCATTACCTTTTTATCGTCAGTATCATCATTACCATTATTATTTATATCGTCATTATTGATATTATTATCATTATAATTTTTATAGTTATTATTATAATCATTACACAAATATCATGATTACTATAATCAGTATTTCTATTATAGTATCATTATCGTTATTAATATTGCTATCATTCTATTTATTTTTAATGTCATTGCTATCCTCATCATTGTTGTTATCATCATTATCATCATTATTAGTATCACTATCATCATTATTACCATGATTGTTATTGTTGTTATAACCAATATTATCATCATTATCAATATTATTGTTACTATTGCTTTAGTATCAACATCATCATTAATAATATCACCATCATTATTATCATCATTAATATTTTCCTCATGATCATCATTATTATCACTTATAATTAACATAATCATTATTACCACTTACAATTAACATCATCATTATTACCATTTACAATTAACATCATCATCATTACCACTTACAATTAACATC
The DNA here is from genome assembly GCA_017312705.2 of Penaeus japonicus. Lineage (NCBI taxonomy): Eukaryota > Metazoa > Arthropoda > Malacostraca > Decapoda > Penaeidae > Penaeus > Penaeus japonicus. The sequence goes on from BOPN01005450.1 coordinate 74,196, forward strand.
ATCATTATTACCACTTACAATTAACATCATCATTATTACCATTTACAATTAACATCATCATTATTACCATTTACAATTAACATCATCATCATTACCACTTACAATTAACATCATCATTATTACCACTTACAATTAACATCATCATTATTACCACTTACAATTAACATCATCATTATTACCACTTACAATTAACATCATCATTATTACCACTTACAATTAACATCATCATTATTACCATTTACAATTAACATCATCATCATTACCACTTACAATTAACATCATCATTATCACCACTTACAATTAACATCATCATTATCACCACTTACAATTAACATCATCCTTATTACCACTTACAATTATCATCATCATTATCACCACTTACAATTAACATCATCATTATCACCACTTACAATTAACATCATCATTATTACCACTTACAATTAACATCATCATTATTACCACTTACAATTAACATCATCATTATCACCACTTACAATTAACATCATCATTATCACCACTTACAATTAACATCATCATTATTACCACTTACAATTAACATCATCATTATTACCACTTACAATTAACATCATCATTATCACCACTTACAATTAACATCATCATTATCACCACTTACAATTAACATCATCATTATCACCACTTACAATTAACATCATCATTATTACCACTTACAATTAACATCATCATTATTACCACTTACAATTAACATCATCATTATTACCACTTACAATTAACATCATCATTATTACCACTTACAATTAACATCATCATTATCACCACTTACAAT
>BOPN01005450.1:85000-87501 GCA_017312705.2 Penaeus japonicus
ACATTACAGTATTAAAAAAAAAAAAAAAAAAAAAAAAACTGTTTCGTCCGGTTACCCATACGCCCCCTTTGTAGGTCTTCTTAGCCTCTTAATCTCTTGCCTCACCTGATACTCCTTACGTAGGTCATAAGCGTTATTGCATTTTCTCACTATTTTCTTTGTGCCATTTACATATCTTTTTTTTCCTTTTTTTCATCATTATTTTTTATAATTTGGTGTCATCCATTGCCAGTGTGATCCGTCATAGAAAATGGGTCTGTTTGGGAATTCATATTCTTTTCGACATTTCTAGTAGACTTTGGAAAAAAAAAAATGTCGGGGTAGGCTGGGGTCTAGGCTCTCTACGTGTTTCTAGTTATTTTTCTCTTTTTTTTTATTCTTTACTTGTTTTTGCTTTCCTTTTTTTATTTTACTATGTTTATTTTTGATAAGACCTGAGATGAAGCGATAGATCTATTTTCACTGATCCCTTCTTTTATTCCCTCATCACTCTCATTTACATAAACAACATCAACAAAAAAGAAAGAGTAAAGGACGTTTTCTATTATCAATCTTATAGCGAGGGACTGCTTAGAGATTGCGTTGGAAATCACGTGTTGGCAAAAAAAAAAAAAAAAAAAAAAAGAGGCAATTTTGACAACTATTATTTCTGAAGTGACACTGCAATCTTGGATAATCTAATGCTCGTGTGTCTTGCTTGAATGAAGAGAAGTAAGTTGAAATCTCAAGAAGTAAGATGTATGAAAATAAGGAAGACATTGTGTTAAGAATTAAATAAAGTATATATGGAAAGGAATTTATAAAGTAATAGAATATGTAAGACATTTATATGATGATGGATGATGTAAGTATGAAAATATGTACGAAATTTATATTGTAATAAGATAAACAAGAATGGGAGCATATGCAAAGTAATAAAATGATAAGAAAATAAGTAAGGAAACGTAAAATATAAATAAGGAATATAAACAAATATAAAAGAAAAATAAGTAATAAACCTACAAAGTCAGAAAATAAGTACAACGTTTATAGTGAGAAAACTAATGAAGAAAATAATTAAGAAAATTATATGTAAAAGCATAAAAGTCGGGTGTCAGTAGACAGAGACAACATACACGTAATATTTCAGGCTAGTCTGTTGCGTAGAGCATGGAGAGGAGCCAAGAGCTTAGAGCTGCCCTTCCAGCCTCTCTCAGCGAGAAGGGGCGTGGCAAATGGATATGTGCATGGTGCGGTATATAAGGTTAAGGTTCAAACTGCAGTGTATAACGGAAGAATGTTGATATTCACACATGATTTACTTGTGCATCTGTCAGCTTCAAGTGACCACGCTGACGAGGATGCCCTTACTCAGATCGGCAGTACACTCGAATACAAGCAAAGAAGAAAAAAAACATATTGATGTCCTTATTCCAAGCAAGATTCTGCTGAAGTAGAAATACACCGAAGAAAACTGATACAGTAAGATCACATCGTAAGAAACTGATACAGTAAGAAGATAAGTTTCCGTCGGGAGCGCCCTTTGGTCGAGTCGTCGAGCCTCCCAACTAGCGGTCGACGCGGCGGCCTGAGACTCGACGGCGCCAGCGACAAGAAGGAGGGATCGGGGACTCTCGGACGGTCGGGCTCGACAGTGCGGCGCAGACCAGGGAGAAGAGTAGGTGTGTGCTAGACGTCCTCTCGCGCTGTCCTCGAGGGCGGAGGTTCGCCGTCGTCATCAGCACAGCAACAGCCTGCACTTCGACCAGCACGCCAGCTGGACTCTTCTGTTAGTGTGTCTGGTGCACTGTGTGTGTCGTGTTGATGTGGTCACGCCAGGTAAAGTTAGTATTCTCAGAGAGAGAGAGAGAGAGCGAGAGAGTGAGAAAGAGCGCGAGCGAGATGTGTAGCAAGAAACGAAGTGTTCTAGTGGTGAACATGGGCAGAGGACACCCATGTTGAACAGACACCAGGACGGAACCTCGGTAAATAATGCTGATACGAGACAAGGCACAAAGAAAAAGAATAGTAGAAATAACGCTTAACAATCGTTATAATGATAATGTCTATGTTGCCGACCTTGACACTCAGCATTCAGTGTGCGTGTTGCTTGCGCGTAATAATATCACAGTGACAGCTATTGCATTCTTTCTGTTTTCACAGAAACGCATGAGGGAGTGGAATGTGGGGATATGCATGACGGAAACGTGCACTGTTTGGGAAACAGATTTGCCTACTTCCTTAAATGGAGGAAATGGAGAAAAATCTACACGCACATACACAGAGACGTATATCAAAATGTACACACGCGCGCGCTCGGTCGACAGGGATACATATACATCGATAACTTTTTTGCAACTGCAACACTTTGTTGTTGCAAAATACTATATATTTATCTGCTGAGGAAGGGAAGGTGGAGAGGTACCATTCACAAATTAAACTCTCTCTCTCCCTCTCCCTCTCCTTCTCCCCCTCTCCCTCTCTCTCTCTCTCTCTCTCTCTCTCTCTCTCTCTCTCTCTCT
>BOPN01005451.1:2599-5099 GCA_017312705.2 Penaeus japonicus
CCCTCCCTCTCCCTCCCTCTCTCTCCCTCTCTCTCCCTCCCTCCCTCCCTCCCTCCCTCCCTCCCTCCCTCTCTCTCTCTCTCTCTCTCTCCCCACCTTGTTTTTACACACTTATAGCAAAGGCCACACATGTTAGAGGCGCCCTTTGTGACCGGCTCTCGCCCCCTTGTTTTGCCAACAGGAAGGAGCATAAAGCATGAAGCACCTTGAGGCAGAGAGCCGAGGGCGGAGGCGCATAGACCCCAGCTTACATGCGGCCGCCGTTTTGCGCGGGAGGACCTTGGCGGTGATTTATCACCTCGTGTCTTCTTTTTTTTTGTCGTTCTTCCGTGAATATTCGTAGCTTTAGATGTGGGACGACGTTCTCGCATCTCTTTGGGGGCGTTGAGACGGAAAAGAGATCTGTCACGGAATGCAGAAGCCGAATAGGCGGTTTTAGAGGCAGCTGGGTTATTTAGTTTCGATAACTTCGATAACTTCACCAGATTGGTTTTCTTTTTCTTTAGTTTTCCCGAGACATAGCTTTTATTTCTCTTTCTTTCCTTCCCACCAGTCTCCTCTCGGGAGCGCTGGGCCGATTGACCCGCAGTGTAACGGTAGCGGTACTTAGAGTGGCATGCGTGACCGAACCAATCACGGCGGCTTGTAGGCCAGCCCGTACACGCATCGCCGTGCATGCATGACTAGGCGTTTGCGGTCTCCTCTCGGCAACTACGGCCCGGGTGAGCATCTCCGACGCCGATATCTAGCTTTTTCTGATTCTATTGTCTGGCTTTATCTTTTTGTTATTCTTTTTTTTCTCAGTTGCTTTAACAATTTGTCTACTTCATTTCTTCCTTTTATTTCTTTTTCTCCTCTTCCCTCTTTTTCTTCTTCTCCTCATCCTTCTCCTCTTTCCCCTCCCTTTCGCCCTCCTCCTCTTCCTCCCCCTCCTCCTTTTCCTCCCCCTCCCCCTCCTCCTCCTCCTCCTCCTCCTCCTCCTCCTCCTCCTCCTCCTCCCCCCCCCCTTCATTTTTATTCATCATCACTTCATCTTCCTTCTCTTCGTCATCTTCTACTGCTGTCTCTTTCATCCATTTCTATCTCCTTGTGCATTTCCTTCATTTCTATCTTCCCGCCATTTTATCCTCCTGCGATTACTATTAATGGCAGGTGCGCCAAAGAGACTTTCTTCGTACATATGGTAGGCTTTCTCCTGCGTCGTGTGTTTCCTGAGGGCCGCAGATGTATGTGTGAGCGGGCGCACGTACACCTGGCTGGTGTGCATAATATGCGCTTCGATGTGTACGCATTTTACACAACTTTTTGTTTAATCTAGTTTATTTTCATTTATTCTTTTTTTTTGTCTGCTCTGCAAAACCTGAATAGACGCCTGAACTCGTGTGACTCATGCCTTGTGTCTTGCCCATGTCTGGGCTGGGTCGCCCCTGTTTGGATCCGGAGAATGATTTATGAATTTAATACAAAGATTGTGCCATTTAATGATGGGTACACATCGTTAGATATGCAGACAGGTATTCTGATTGGCTTTGCTCATCACCCTCTTTGCTATCCTATTTGTGTGCGCCGTGTCGGGCTTTGCACTGCGGGTGCGAAGGGCTAAGCGGTCGGGCGACGAAAGGAAGCGGAGGATCGCGAAAGCAGAGGTTTTATTTCTTCAGTTTTGTCTTCTTTTCCTTATTGCATGTCGGTGTAAGGTGCTGCACCGGGTGAGTGCGGAGCAGTGGTTTGAAGGATCGCCTCCTCGTGTGTAAACCCCATGTCGTATAATTGATAGTGAATTTCCTGGTTAATATTACTATTATATAGTGGATCAATGTAGTGTGTGTGTGTGGGACGTATATCATATGAGAGTACCCTTTGCTGCGTTAACTTAAGCCCCGCCTTCGCTGCGCCTGCACTATCAGCGTCTCTTCCCATCTTAGCTTCCTTGTGCCGCGCATCGCAAGAGCCTCGCGTAACTCTCGTGTGTGTGTCCTTTGTGCTGTTCCCTCGATTTGTTGTCTTTTATTGCCGGCTTCTAGGCTGCGCCCTGTTCTTAATAGCTTGTTTTTATTGTATTCACATAATGTACATAACTTTTGTGCAGTAGAGATTAACTAACGAGTTATTCGGTGGTTATCCATTCATCTCCTTTGCTGATATACCATTGCCAAACATAGTTAATCATGTGTTGTTGAGTTTTCTCTTTGGAAATGTATATTTTACTTTGCGATAGGCGAAAGACGAGAGAGAGTGAAAAACAAGTGCTGTCGAACAGAAAAAAGTGACCTTCAAAGAATATCCAGAGTTGTGCAATGGGCAAAACGATGGTAAGTTTAGCAAAGGTTTTAGGAATGTTATAGAAATAAGACAGACAGAGAGACAGAGAGACAGACTGCGCCCAGAAAATACGTCTGGAAGGAACGAGGAGTGTGTGGCAGGAAGAGGTTGCCGTCAAGCCGTAGCGAGAGGCCGATTGCGAGAGAAAGTTGTAGGTGTTCTGTATATGAATATGCTT